>VDFB02219814.1:149918-191529 GCA_007258455.2 Sequoia sempervirens
AGAATGATAGGAATGTCTCACCCTTTTTATGTTTCATGTTGTATAGATCCTTTATAGTTACGTCATGTTGTATGTTGAAGGAGAACTGTGTGATAAATCGATTGACCAGTTCTTCAAAGGATCAAATCCCTGGTTGTAATTTGGAGAACCATTCCATGCAATGGGATCCCAAACTCCTAGGAAATAACCTCATGAGGTAAGTATCTTCTTGTGCGAACTCAAGGCTCATTATTTTTAATTCCCTTACATGGTCAATTGGGTCTGATTTGCCATTGTATTTATCATATTTAGGAAATTCACAGTATCTAGGGAAAGGTATCATATCCACACACGGATGAAAAGGGTAAGGACAAATGTCCTGTAACAAATATCTCTTGGTGGTTCTCATTTGCATGTTCTGAATTTGTTGTTGCAAATTTTGCATTTGAGTTGTTAAAGCAACCACTTGATCTGTGTCCTGGTTGTTGTGTGGTTCTATTTCTTTTGTTCTAGGTGTTTCCTTCAACCAATTGATGTCAAAATCTTTCATAAGTTTGGTACCTAACTTTGCTAACATCAAGAGATATTTCTCCATGTCTTGTTCTAAGACCTTTTCCATAAATTTATGAAACTTAGGATCTTATTGGGCATGTTGTATATCTTCTAGTGTTATTTCATTGTTTTCATGTTGTTGGAATCAGTAAAAGGGGTTTTCTTTAGTCATGTTTGGATTTTCAACTTCTTTTTCTCTGAGTTTTTGTTTTTGCAATCTTGTCAAGATTGGCATACAAATTTTGGTTGTTTTCACTAGAATTGGATCTTCTATGTTGTGATTAGTTTCAATTTGATTACAATGAAGACAAATAGAATGATGAATTCTATTGATGAGGCTAAGTTAAAAATCTGATTACCGAGTTTTCTTTCGTGATGGTAGGATGTTAGAATCCTGATGAGGAAACTTGACTCAATAATCTAGATTTTTTTTTATAATTTAACACTTTGTATTTTGCAAGATCTAGGTTTATGCTTGAAAACAATTTTGACTTGTGCAACCTATTTTGTTTCAGGTTTTAGGAAACTATTTGAACTATGAAATGTTTCTGAATGGTAAAATTTTGTGTTTTTGATATCAATATATCTGACAGTTGTTTTGGAAGGTTCTCTATTTTTCTATTATATGGAAACGCTAATACAGAGGGCATAAGCGCTAAAATAGAATGCCAAAGTGCTAGAAATTCTGGTAAAAGCATTGTTAAATAGAGTAGAAGCACTAAAACAGAGCACAGATGCGCTAAAGGACTGGTTAATTCTCTGATACTAGTAATGTTTTTAACACTGGTAGAAGCACTATAAAGTTGATCAAAAGCACAAAAACAGACAGCATAAGTGTTGTTGTTTTCCATGGAAGTGCTTAAAGATAGCGCAGAAGCGCTATGATACTTTCTGATCACTGACAAAGTTTGGTTTACTATTGACAAACGCATTGTAATATTGCTCAGAAGTGCTAAAATAGATGGCAGAAGTGATGAGCCAAGTCTTTGGCACATTTTGACCATACTTTTATAAATACTTTGTTGTTTTTATTATGCTAAAACAAACATTCAGTCTATTTATGGGATAGGTTATAGACCTTTTTATGGCTTAAATATGATGAGTATATTGTGATAAGAAGTCCCATGATTATTACCTTTAATGTTTTATTAGTTTGATAAATACTTTATGGGATTTTGTGATCATAAACTTTCCTGTAGCCTCCACTACCAAAATTTCCTGCAGCCATATCTGAAACAATGTTTGCCTTAGTTTAATACTTAATGAATGAATAAAGTAATGGATTGTCTTAAAGGATGAACATGTTGAGCTAACCTTCTTCCTTAGGAAAAGATGGTGAGATATTTTCCAGGTACCACGATTGAAGAAAGGGAATTCAATTTTCCACTTGAAGAATTGAAGACCAAATCCATAAAGACCGGTTCAATAGTAAAAGATGAGGAGATAGTTTCAACTCATCCGCCATGTAGGGAGAGTGTTCCAAAAATCTAGGCCAAGCGTCTTGGTGGTGCATGAATCCAGGATGATGACGCTTTAAGACTGCTAAACCAATTTGACTTAGTTCTTCATTGTCATTCACCTCTTTACTTAAGTTGGTTAAATGTAATAAATGCCTCTCATTTTATAAGGGAAGGTTGGTTAGTAGTTAGGATCAGTTTTCAATAAATAGCCCATTCTCCTTCAGAGAAGGGGCTGGAAAAAAATTGCTATTGTAACACACTTTCAGTTTTAGAAATTTAGCCAAGAGATTGTGCCATATACTTGTTTACATTGAATCAATAAAGCTTATTAAGTTTTTCACCTAATCTGTTGTCTGCTTTTGGCACTACCTAAGGGGGCCCACTTAGGGAGTTGTCCATACTTTTATTCTGCAAGTTAGAATAGCTGCATTTCCCTTCATAGAAGTTAATGTGACTGTTTCTGCAGCTGGCAGAAACACAGAGTTGTCAACTGTTCCTGCAACCACTAGGAGAAAAATAGGTTATCTTTCGAGTTTTTTTCATTTCCAAGCAAAGTTAAATAGTAAAGTTGTTTCTAGTACTTAAATTCCAGTATAAGGCATTTTAGGAATCATGTATGTCTGGAAGGGTGATTAGTGCATATCTTGTGCTATCCCATTTCAAGTTTACGTCCCTAGGTTGATAATTAAATAAAGTTCTTTAGCAAGTCATGACTGCCAGTTGTGATGTTCAATCCCTGAGTAGAGGAATTAATGTTCCTAGTTATTGAGCTGATTAAAGAACACTACATTTTTGGCGTCATTGCGGAGGATGGTGTCAAACTAAGAACCTATTACAGGCATGCTAGTAAAGAGTTTAAGATTTCATTTAGTTTAGAATTGTGCATTCTTCCACCTCCATAGTTAGTTTACTTTTGTTGTATGCATCGAAGAAGAGACCAATTTGGAAGATTCCTTCCTAGGAGCATAGATATTTAAGAGACTGAACCGAACCTATTCCAAGAAAACCCATATCTGGATGTTGGTCAAGACTTAGTTACTTCATCTTCTTCCTCTGAACTAAGCTTTAACCTATCTGAAGGAACAGAATCAAATAATCCACTTGCTCTTGTAGTTTATCAATCAGGAGCTAATCCAAGAATACAACCAAGAATGGAAAATCCTATTTTTCCATTTCCAATCCCTAACCTACATGACAATAATAACCTCAAGAACATCCCTGCCTCCATACTGCCAAAGTTCTATGGACTTATTACTGAGGACCCTCATACCTTCTTGTTTGAATTTGAAATCCTTTGTAGAAGCTATGACTATACAACCTCAGCACACAAGCTGAAATTGTTTCCCTCTACTCTAAAAGAGGCAACCTTGAGATGGTTCATGGGATTGGGAAGCAATGTAGCTAACACTTGGGATCAAATGAAGACTCTATTTTTGAGTAAATATAAAGAGTATTGTAGAGGAAATGATCTGAGAGGAGATGACATCTTTAAAATGTCACAAAAGGAGGATGAAACCTTGGAGGATTATGTGTCATGATTCTTGTTTAGTGTGCAGAAGAATACTCATCATGAGCTAAATGAGGAATCTCAAAAACTTCTCTTCTTAAGGGGAGTCAATGATACTTGCATGGAGGCCCTTGACCTCATGGCAGGGGGTGATGTCACCCAAAGTGATTGGGATGATATCAAGAAAATCTATCTTAATTACTCCAGAGCAGCTGTAAAGAAGGGAAGGGGGTTTAGACCCTCTTCTATAAAAGGAAGTGGCTCTAGAGTATCTAAAGGGGAGATTACCAATCTCTTGTCTGACTTCAAGCAGGATATCATCAATGATGTAGCTACTCAATTGGATACTATGCAAGCTAGAAGGAAGAAAGAGGAAGCTGAGGCAATGTTAGTTGAATATTTCCCCCACTGCCAAAAAAGAAAGAAAGACAGTCAATGCAAAGCAGTGTCCAATTTCGAGGTACAACATCTCCCTACTAAGTTCAAAACCATTGAAGGAGAGGAGGAAGTGTTCTTTGTTGCTCAGCGCAGGCCATGGGCCCAAAAGACAAGGTATGCCTCAGGACCCTTTGCAAAATTTTGGTTCATATAATAGTCAATGGAAAAACTAGTACCCTCCCAACCTCAGTGGAATAACCCTTGGCCAAATTCCTAATAAAACCATTGGAAATCCTCATAAGGGAATTGGCAATCACCACAATAAAAAACAGTGGTAGCCTCTATAAGGGAATTGGCAGCAGTCTAACCAATGGAGAGGAGGCCAACAATGGTCAAATCCACCCACTGGTTTCTTGTAGCAATCCATTATGCCACCTCCTGCAGCTAATCAAGGTCAGAATCAAGATCCAACCCAACTACCTGCTCAGGAAACACCCAATCCAAATAACCAGCAACCGTAGCAGCAGCAACAAGTCTATTTTGTTGATCCTAATCATCAGCCTTCCTATGCTCTTAACTTGAATAATATCAATTCATGTTTAGGAACTATGTTGCCCACACCATCTCCTCCCATAATCTCATAATTTCCATATGAGGAGACTGACCAAGAAGAAGATACCAATGACCAAGTCCAACCAAATGAGCCAGTTCAGATTCCATCATTACCTAAGGCATCTGATAAAGTGTCCCCTCCTTTCCCACAAAGGTTGGTAGGTGAAAATGTAAAAAAATAAGAGGAACCTACCTTTGACATCCTTGACCAGCTAAAACATATATGTGTGAAAATTCCCTTGTTCCAAGCAATCAAAGAAGTACCTATCTATAGCAAGGCCATCAAGGAGGCGTGTTTGAAGAAATCGGGGAGGAAAAAGAAAGAACCTCAAACCATCCATGTCAAAGGCCAACCCTCTGACTTAATGATAGGGAAGCTTAGCATCCTAAAATATTTAGATCCAAGAAGCCCTGTTGTGGAGATCAATATTAATGGGTTGCAAATTAAGAATGCTTTAGTAGATCTTGGTGCAGCTATCAATGTCATGACAAAGGACCTGATTGTAAAACTTAATATTTTAGACCTAAGGGCTACACCTACAATATTACAGCTTGTTGATAGCTCAATTGTCAAACCTGATGGGGTAGTTGAAGACCTGGTAGTCACCTTGGATTCCTGGGAGTACCCTGCTAACTTTATGGTCTTATCTCCAAAGGCATCATTGGGGGGATACCCTGTCATACTAGGAAGGCCTTGGTTGGCTATTGTTGATGCTTACATTGGTTGTAAGTCAGGTAACATGACAATATCTAATGGGTATAGCACAAAGAAGCTTACCCTCTATTCTCTAGCCCTACCCCAACTTGAGTCTGGAGAGGTTGCTTGGCCAGATTTGGGAGAAGAGGAGGAAGTGAACTCCGTGGCCAATTTAATGATGATTACCAGAGAGTCTTTCATTGCACAACAAGAAGAAGAAGGTATACTGTCCAATATCCTACTGAATAACTATGGTATCAAATATTTTCATTGTGAAAAAAATCCATGTTCCTTGCAGACCATTCTTCCTTCACCTACATCAGCTCATTATCCTGCAGCAACTAACTGCTTACACACATTGCTACCCCACGAGGTAAAAATGTCATTTCTACCTGAAGTATCTATGGTAGATTTAACCTCCCAAGTTGAGGTAGCCACAGGAAAAACCTTGAGCATCAATAAAAACCTCACCAATGAGCAACACGAATCTATGGTCAAAATGCTTACCAGGCATAAGTCAGCTTTTGCTTGGGAATATGGTGACATGAAGGGTTTAGACCCAAAACTCTGTACACATCGCATATACATTAACAGTGAGTTCAGACTTGTCAGGCAGCCTCAAAGAAGAATCAATCCAGCCTTGAGAGAAATTGTTAAAGAAGAATTGCAAAAAATGTTAACAGCTAGCTTTATCTACCCAATCTCGGATAGTCAGTGGGTTTCCCCATTGGTTATTGTTCCTAAGAAAGGAGGAAAATGGAGGGTATGTGTAGATTATAGAGAGTTCAACTTGGCAACAAAGAAAGATTACTTTCCTCTTCCATTCATTGATCAAGTTCTAGATAATTTAGCTGGGAAAAAGTACTTCTCATTCTTAGATGGCTTCAGTGGGTACAATCAAATCAAGATTGCTCCTAAGGATCAAGAAAATACTACTTTTACATGCCCTTGGGGAACATTTACCTATTCAGTTTTGCCTTTTGGTCTTTGTAATGCACCTGCAACTTTCCAGAGGGCAGTCATAAGTATCTTCTCAGACATCTCATATGATTGCATAGAAATATACATGGATGATTGTACTGTTTATGGTACAACATTTGAGGAAGCTCAAGCCAACTTGAAGAAAGTACTACAGAGATGTGAAGATCGCAACCTATTGCTGAATAGTCAAAAGTGCTTCATGATGATGTAGGAGGGAATAGTGCTTGGTCACTATATTTCTGCTGCAGGAATATAGGTTGATCCTACTAAGATTGAGGTCATTTCTAATCTACCCTTTCTTGCCAAGCAGAAAGAGGTAAGGAGCTTTCTATGCCATGCTTGATACTATAGAAGATTCATCAAGGACTTCAGCCAAACAACAGGCCCCTTATACAGTCTGCTAAAAAAAGATGCATATTTTTCTTGGACAGAGGAATGTGAAAAAGCATTCCTTGATTTAAAAGTCGCCCTTACACAGGCACCTGTTCTAAAAGGACCTGATTGGTCACTTCCATTTCATATTCATACTGATGCATCAAATTATGCCATTGGAGCTGTGTTAGGGAAGAAGGGTGGTTCAATAGAACATGCACTCTACTACATAAGCAAAAATCTACAAGGGGTTGAATTAAAATACACTGTTACAGAAAAAGAAATGTTGGAAATCATCTATGCCCTCAATAAATTCAAGCATTACATCATTGGTTATCAGATATTTGTCCACACTGATCATGCAGCAATCTGGTATCTCATGAATAAAAGCTTAATAGTCGGGAGACTGGCAAGATGGTTATTGCTGATGCAGGAATTTGACATTATAATTGTGGACAAGTCAGGTAAAGCCAACGTGGTTGCTGATTTCCTTTCTAGAATTCAAAGGCAAGATGACTCTACACTTATTGAAGACTCTTTTCCTGATGAGCACCTATTTTCAATCAAGGTTATTCACCCATGGTATGTCGTTATAGCAAATTATCTGGCCGTAGGAAGAACTCCTCCTCAATTCTCCCCTAAAGAAAAGAGATTATTGGTAGAGAAAAGCTTTAACTTTTCTTGGATTGTAGATTGCATGTTTTATACAGGGCCAGATCAAGTTATGAGGAGATGTGTACAAGAGGACACTCATGATATACTGCATGCAAGCCATGATGAGCCATGTGGTGGAAATTTTGCTGCCAAAAGAACAACAATGAAAATTTTAAATACTAGCTACTATTGGCCAACTCTGCATAGAGATGCATCCAAATATACCAGGAGATGTGACAGATGCCAAAGGATGGGAAGACCAACTCAATCTAATGAGATGCCTCTATTTCCACAAGTTGTCGTTACACCCTTCGACAAATAGGGACTAGATTTTGTAGGACCAATTGATCCACCTTCCAATGGTAAGTCCTACATCCTTGTATGCACATATTATGTGACAAAATGGGTAGAGGCTAAACCTATGAAACATGCTAGGGATAATAAAGTAGTTGAATTCCTCTATGAGGAAATATTCACCAGGTTTGGTGTCCCTAGGGAAATAGTGATAGATCAAGGAGCACAATTCACTTCTACACTTATCACAGCCTTAGTAAATGAATACAATATACGGCATAGGAAATCAACTCCTTATCACCCTCAGGCCAATGGCTAGGTTGAGGTCACCAATAGGGACATAGAGGCCATTTTGACTAAAACTATAGATTTGCATAGGAAGGACTAGGCCGCAAGGTTACCAAAAGCTATAGGGGCCTACCGTACTACCTGGAAGATTGCTACAGGATATACACCTTTTGAAATGGTGTATGGTAAAATAGTTGTGATGCCAATAGAATTCAAACATAAGACTCTAAGAACAACATTAGAGATGGACATTGATTTAACAAATGCATAAAAGGATAGTCATGTAGCTCAATGCTCTGGATGAGCTCCGAAAGAATGCCCTATAGCACACTGAGATGATACAAAATCAGAGAATAAGGTGGCATGATAAATACATTAAGGAAAAGAAATTCAAAGCAAGAGATTGGGCTCTGCTTTATGACTCACGATATTAGGACAGTCCAGGAAAACTACAAACCAGATGGTTGGGTCCATATGAGATAGAGGAGGTATTCACCAATGGTGTTGTTCAATTAAGGACCATTGATGAGGTCCGATTCAAGCTACTAGTCAATGGGCATCACCTAAAGCTCTATTATAAACCCATTGACAAGGAAACATTTCTGAGACTGTTCAGAATTGAGCAGGATAGCAACAATCCTGCAGCCAAAGGAATTGAGCCTACGCTCAAATTCCCGGGCCATGCATAAAAGTGCATAGAAAATCATAATAAAGGGGTTATCTAATAAGATCCCCATTCCATTCATTCACTTCATCCACAATCCGTACTCACTCTCTCTCTTCCACATCATCCACCTGTCATTTTCCATATCATCCACATTTCTCCGTGTCACATATTGCAATGAAGAAGGAGGCCACATCAGATAAATACGGCGATTCTCTCCAAGTACGCTTCACTTCACTTTAAGATTGCTTCAGTTACTTTATTTATTGCATTTAATTAGTGCAAATAATTTCCTATATGGTTGCCATTTCCTTCGGCTCATTCACACGATTGAGCACATTTTTCTATTATATTACTTTGCCACGTCCTTATTATCACTGCCATAAGCTTGTCCCATCAGTTGTCAAGAACCCTCAATAATCAAACAGTCTTTCCTTCCTGCAATAATGAACCTAAATGTATTCTGATTATCGAGGATTACTCTCTCCCTAAAAAGATTGCATGATCACATTGTTTTCCCTATTTTTATGTCACTTTTGAAAAGAGGTTCAAAAGTTTCGGTTGAGGGGAGGGGCAGAGTGCTATAGAATTGCAGAAGGGTTCATTAATAGGGTTACAAGAAGTTCAATTGGAAAAGCCAGGTGAGCATTGCTTAACGCATTTAATTACAGAAAACCAAGGGAATGGGAGGTAAGCCGATTCGGCATGAGCCTACAAATCATAGCATCCTATTGTAGGATGTGTTGCATGTGCCACTATTCAGACAATATGGGTGGCTCAATTACTTCTTGAAGCTCAAAACTTTTAATACTGACATTGCAGAGGAATTCACAAGGACATTTCATGATGGGGAAGCAAAAGTTAGAGGCATAACAGTCAATGCGTCAATTGATAGAATTGATGAGGTAACGGGATTACCTCAAGTCGAAGAACCATTTCCCAGAGGAAGAGATGTAAGAAGCGCCAGGGCTGAGTTCACTTGGCCAAATGACCCTCCTCTATGGGTAGACAAGAAAGGTGTGCAAAGAATGAGTCTGCCACAGGACTGGGTGTCACGGGCAGGGTATATCATCAAATACATAACCTGTGAAGGTAGGTTTTCAGTCCTGCATTCTCATCACTTCAAACTTTTGTCTCATTTACGCCATGGATTGTTGATGAATATTCTTGACTTTCTTTACAATTTTCTATCCAACAGCAGACTACTTCTACACTTGAAATTAATAGACTACAAAGGGTAATCCAGAACAAGAATCTGGAAATTGCTAACTTGAATGACACTCTCAACTAGTTGGTAGAGCTGGTTCCACAACTGATGCCATGTCATGCACCTTCACCTGTCTACACAATGTATCTCAAGGAGTTGTATTTGAACTTCCAACTAATTAGAGTCTAGAAAGGTAAGAATCCTTCTTTGGATACCTCTGAGGAATTTTATGAAGCATACAAGGATTCACCTCTGCACATCAGGAACCTCTTGTGTGAATTTTATCTACACAATTTGGCTATATCCCAGGATAAGGAATGGAATCCCTTATGTTATGTCGGTGATATTCATATCAGTGCTCTAATCCCCTGGATCACCAATGAAATAAACAGAGGAGAACAATTTGATAGCCATATGCATAATGAAGTAAATATGCCATTGTCTGTAAGAAATGAATCTAGAAATGGAATGGGTATTTACTTTGATTGGAAGAAATTGTGGAGAGATGAAAGATCCAGGTCACTGATTGAGCCTTTAAGACAAGAGGTATTTTCTCAATACTCCCAAATTATAAACAGTGATTTTAATGCTGCAACCCTGCACATTCAGAACAGATGGGAGCATCTTTCATTTCAATTAAAGAAAGCAAAACCACATACTCCCAATACCTTGTATGCAGCAACCAGAAGGGCAGAGAGGTACATGAGGAATGCCAGAACAAAGAAGGAGAATTGGTTACCCTTGGTTATGCAGCCACCTATTCTCCTATGGCCATTATTGGCTATACAGGGGGATAACAGCACTTATAACAGAAGTTCTAAAGATAATAGATGGCAAAGGCTGGAGGCAATGTGAGCTCACTTCTAGAGTTTCCAGAATGGCGAATGTGGACAGCAACTGAGTGCAGATCTGAGAGAGTTTTCCAAAAGAAGGAATGCTAGACTTGTTGAAGGGTCCAACAAGTAGTTGGTTGAGGGGAGTGATGAGCCAAGTCTTTGGCACATTTTGATCATACTTTTATAAATACCTTGTTGTTTTTATTATGCTAAAACAAACATTCAGTCTATTTATGGGATAGGATATAGACCTTTTTATGGCTTAAATATGATGAGTATATTGTGATAAGAAGTCCCATGATTATTACCTTTAATGTTTTATTAGTCTGATAAATACTTTATGGATTTTTGTGATCATAAATTTTCCTACAGCCTCCACTACCAAAACTTCCTGCAGCCATATCTGAAACAATGTTTTCCTTAGTTTAATACTTAATGAATGAATAAAGTAATGGATTGTCTTAAAGGATGAACGTGTTGAGCTAACCTTCTTCCTCAGGAAAAGATGGTGAGATATTTTGCAGGTACCATGATTGAAGAAAGGGAATTCAATTTTCCACTTGAAGAATTGAAGACCAAATCCATAAAGACTGGTTCAACAGCAAAAGATGAGGAGACAGTTTCAACTCATTCGCCATGCAGGGAGAGTGTTCCAAAAATCTAGGCCAGGCGTCTTGGTGGTGCATGAATCCAGGATGATGGCACTTTAAGACTGCTAAACCAATTTGACTTAGTTCTTCATTGTCATTCACCTCTTTACTGAAGTTGGTTAAATGTAATAAATGCCTCCTGTTTTATAAGGGAAGGTTGGTTAGTAGTTAGGATCAGTTTTCAATAAATAGCCCATTCTCCTTCAGAGAAGGGGCTGGAAAAAAATCGCTATTGTAACACACTTTCAATTTTAGAAATTCAGCCAAGAGATTGTGCCATATACTTGTTTACATTGAATCAATAAAGCTTATGAAGTTTTTCACCTAATTTGTTGTCTGCTTTTGGCACTACCTAAGGGGGCCCACTTAGGGAACTGTCCATTCTTTTATTCTGCAAGTTAGAATAGCTGCATTTCCCTTCATAGAAGTTAATGTTACTGTTCCTGCAGCTGGCAGAAACACAGAGCTGTCAACTGTTCCTACAGCCACTAGGAGCAGGATAGGTTATCTTTCGAGTTTTTTTCATTTCCAAGCAAAGTTAAACAGTAAAGTTTTTTCCAGTACTTAAATTCCAGTATAAGGCATTTTAGGAATCATGTATGTCTAGAAGGGTGATTAGTGCATATCTTGTGATGTCCCATTTCAAGTTTACATCCCTGGGTTGATAATTAAATAAGGTTCTTTAGTAGGTCATGACTGCCAATTGTGATGTTCAATCCCTGAGTAGAGGACTTCATGTTCCTAGTTATTGAGCTGATTAAATAACATTACAAGAAGTGCTATAGTTTTCGTTTTATGCCAAGCAGGGGGTGGTAATATGGGCCTCTCAACTACTATGTCTACTTTCTCTTCTTCTTCATTTAAGACTATGGATGCTGTGAGAAATTGACGAGGTGTTTCATTTTTTCTCAAAAATGAATGTTCTCAAACTACTGATGATGTCATTTTGGGTACCTTCAATGTGTACGTTACCTGGCTGAAATATTGGGGTGGTTACCCTGGGTTGTTGAACAGGAGTTGTTGGTCACCAAATGGTCATAAGGTATTTTGTATGATGGTTTCAATACCTTATTGTAATGTCATTCATTACCTATTTCCAGGCAGGAGGTAGTAACATGGGTCTTCCTACTGCTATGTTTGTCTTTTCTTCATCTTCATTCAGGATGATGGATGTTGTAAGAAATTGATGGGGTGTTTTGTTTTCCTTAAAAATGAATGCTCTCAAACTATTGATGATGTCGGTTTGGCCACTTTCAATGTGTATAAGGCTAGGTTGTATGATTGGTGCTATAAGGCCTGGTTGTTGAATGGGAGTTGTAGGTCACCAAATGGTCATAAGGTATGGTGGTAACTCCTTGATTTTGGATGTCAAACCTAATGTTTCCAAAGACTCAAGTCTATTGTAAGAACTGATCAAGTATGGTAGAGTATTCTATGGTGGGTTGTGGGATGGAGGATTGATGAATACATTGACTATGGTTAGATTCCTGTGAAAGAGCTCTTCTCTGAATAGGGGCTTGTGTATACAAGGGCTCTATAGCATAATCATCAGTGTAACCCCTAGTGAAATCATGAAACCTGTGGATGAATGTCCTATGATGAAGTAAAATCTTCCTATTGTGATATAAGAATTGTCTTCTTTTCAAAAGGTTTCTATAACTAAGTGGTTTCTTTTGTTTCGTGATTCTCTTGGCAAGATATTTCTTGACAAAATTTGTGGTTTTCCAATCCCTAATCATATATTTCTCAGTTGGATTTTTTTCAAGTTGTTTGTATTTTTTGGATGATCTTTTTATCTGAATTTTAATGATTTTGAAATACACGTCAATCAAATGTAAATTATTTTTAAGAGTTGTAATCTAAACAAATAGTGTATGTTCAAAAGAACCACGCATGGTCCTATTTTCACTGGTTTGATAACAATAAATCACTTCAGACAAACTCACTCTTAATAGTCAAAAGGTCATCGTTATACTCAACAACCCACATCTTAAAATTGTGTTGACTCACACAGCCATGTCACCCCGTAGAGGGTGCCCGTGTTTTTTTCTTTTCCAAGTGCGTACTCAAGGTTAGATTTCTCAATCCCCTAAGCAAACAGTCCTTGGAAATTATATGGTGAGTTTCTTGGGGGAAAATTCTTCCCTCCCCTTGCACAACAAGTATTACAATGTCTGGTTGCTGACTCGGCTGGATACTACACTAGGTTTTTAGAAAGGGTTTCCGTTCGGAGCAATAAGTGATAAAATCCCTCAGGAGACCTCCCAACCTTTAGAACAAAGGCTTTTGGGATGGTTATCATTCACACATCCGGTAAATGAGGATTTATCCAGATTTACTTTTGTTTTATAGTGGGTTGGAAAACCTGGCTTTGGTTGTTCCCACTTAGGTCATTCCTGTAGGGTGAGTACTTTTTTCCACTACGGCAAGCCTTCTATAGGATTTAACAAAATCTTGAAAATGCATGAAATAAAGGATGAGTCTAGTGTTTTGATCACCCAGTTAAGGGGAGAGCATATGCCTATCACCACACAAACACAGAAATCAACTTGTTTAATTTTTAGAGCCCAAACTACAATTTTATATCTATGTGAAGATGTTGCTTCATAGTGAAGATGTTGCTTCACAAAAAGACATGGTGTTCATTTTTAATTCCAAATTGAACTATTTGATGACTACCCTAGATTGATAAATTTTAAACCAATTTGAAAATGTGACTATCCTAGGATTGATTCATTGTTAAACCAACTGAAGAAGTGTCTATCCTAGATTGATTCATTTTAAATCCAACTGAAGAAATGAAGTTTACTGGTCGTGGTCGCGTCAGATCTAGATAACGAATTACACAGAAGCGCTATGACAGAGGTCAAAAGCACTATAGAAATGGTTGAAAGCACTATAGAAAGTGTCTGAAGTGCTATAGAAATGGTCGAAAGTGCTATAGAAAGTGTCTGAAGCACTATAAGATTCTGCAAAAGCGCTATAGAATTTTGCAAAAGCGCTAAAACAAATGTTGAAGGTGAACAACCTGACTTTTGGAAGTCTTTTGATCGAAGTGCTAAAATAGTCCTTCAAAGTGCTATAGTTTTCTTCAGAAGCGCTAAAATAGGTAGAAGCATTATATAATCTCCTGATCACGCTAAAAGAATCACGCAAAATTCCTATACAAAAGCTTTTCAAAAAAAAATTGTTAAAAACATGGGGTACGGCCCCACGGTGGGCACCAAAATGTAAGTGTGAATAAGTAAAAAGTAAAAGAACAACTAAAACACTTCTTAATAGGACATTGTATCAAAATTAATCATGAATTAAACTAATTTAAGAACACAAAAAGCTTGAATGCATCCCATTGTCTCCTATCTCCAAATATTTATCAAATTACAGAGGCTCTCAGATTTGTAAGCACCGTAATTGTTTAAAATGCCTATCTAGAGAACGGAATGGATGTTAAATGCAATGATGTGATGATTAATAATGATTTCTAAGTGGTATGAAGCTACTGTAAACTATCCTGATGAAAAATGATAAAAGGAAGCTACAGTAAAAAATAATGATGTTGTTGTGATATGAAATCTAATGATGCTATGATGTTATTTCTAATGCTAATGCTTATGATTGCTTGGTTGCTTGGTTGCTTGGTTGTATTCCTGCAGAGTAAGTTTTCATAAAACTGAGATTTTCTTGGATCATTTTCATGCTTCAGAAGGTTGTATTTATAGATTTCTGGCAGCAGATTTGCACAGGGGCAGCACAACAGAGGCCTGGATTGAATCTTGAGATTTGAGTGGTGAGAAATTGAGGAGCTTGAGTTGATCATGGGGATTGTTCCTCCCCATGAAAACATCAGGAAAGATCATAGGAAAGATCATAGGAAGAAGATTGAGAGGATTGCTTGTAAGTTTGTCCCCGAAGCTTTCCTGTGAATGCCAGTTTAATTAATTAGATTTGAAAAATCTAATTTTATTGGTGAGTGAATAGAGGAATATTGATTTATGTGTTTATTTGAATTTATTTGATTTATTCAAATTTAGCAAAATAGGAAGATTTAATTAAATAAAACAAATATTTGATATTTGATTATCTAATAAAGAGGAATATGATAATTAAATAAATCTTAAGATATCTTTATTTAATTAAGAGAAAGTATGATAAAATAATTAGATAACACAAAATATAGAAGTTGTGTATTTAATTTAAGATAGAATTTAATGGATAAACTATAGAAGAAATAATAATGATAATAATTAAATAAAACAAATTATTTAATTTTTTTTATTTAATTAAGAGGAAAATAATATGATAAAATAAAAGAATTAATAGTGAACTTAATATAAATAAATATTTCTATTTATTTACTAAGTAGATGAATTTAGGATTAATTAATCAAATAAATCATATTTAATTAATTGTATTCTCTAGACCATTTTTAGGTGTATACAACAAGTGGATTAGGATGGAACTAAGCAGAATTCATGACCATTTTTTATGGATTGATGGCCCTCACATGATTACAAAGGAAGTAATTAGAGAGATGACCAGTTTATGGTCCACCAAACTAGTTCCAATCATAAAATTTGTCAAGAGCAAAGAAGTAATGGAGAAAATTGGTGCTACATTTGATCAAAGAGCCCTCACCATGAATCATATAAGAAGTCCCATTGTTAGATATGTAGCTATGCTCATTGGATACAAAATTTATTACACCAATAGAGATAATTCAATTTCCGCCACCACAATCAATATGGCACATGAAATGGTTGAGAATGGTGTTGATTATGACTTGTGTGAGTTGCTTAGAAAATAATTGATGGAGAATCTGAAGGAGATTAAGAAAAAGAAATATGTATTCAAATATGGCACATTGGTAATGTGTTTTCTCTTCTACTTCTTCAGGAAAGTTCCTATGATTGGAAAGGTCAACTAATCAAGTACAAGGCCCATTGCACACCAAATAGCAGATTATATGAGAAGCCTTGGAGATGTTAATTCCTAGGATGATTCCCTTGCTACCTTCTTTGTACTATTCCAAAGAAGAATGAATGAGAGAAAAAGGATTCCAAGAAGTGTTATGGAAAGATACAAAAATGACATCACTTTCCTAGTTTCCACTGATTTTTACAAGATGGAAGTAGTAGAACCTAGGACCATTTAGGTTCTGAAACTAGGTTATGAAGTGTTAGAGGAAAAACTTGTTGGTTGTGCAGAGGTGCTACTGAATAGCCCTAAAGATCCCAATAGGCCAAGGTATGGAACTTATGAAGAAAAATCAATGGGAGTTCACCTAGAATTTAAGAAACCAGCTATGAGAAAGAATGTTGACAAGATGCTTGGAATTTATGCATAAGAAAGTGGTACTTCAAAGGAAATATTTAAATATGCTAGAGATAGAGCTAGAACTGACATGAGTGCAGTAGAAGCCTCTAGTAGCTCCAAGAGATTAGAAAAATTAGCTACCACAACTCTTCTTGTTGCTGGTGAGAAAAGGAAATCTATAGCTTGTCCTTCGACAATTCATGCCATTAGAGAAGAAGCAAAGAAAATTGCTACCATATTACTCCTTGTTGTTTCTACAAGGAGAGTCAAGCAAAAGGCCACAAGACTAAAGGAAACTAGCATCAATTTTCTTGATGAAGAAGAGTTGGAAGAGGATGAAACCCCTCTGGTCAGGAAAAGAAAGAGAATTGACATTGTAGATACAGAGAGTGAGGAGGAAGTTGAGAAAGAAAAAGTAGCTTTCAAAATTTAGAAGGAAAAAGAGAAGGAAGCAAAGAAGGATTCTCTAGAGAAAAATCAGAAAGAAACAAAGAAGCCTACAGTAAACGTAAAGAAGCAAAAGCAATATGAAATTCTCCCCACTCCTATGAAGCTTGAACACTATTCAATAGTATATTGCAAAATGAAATGTTAAAAAAAATTACAAAAATGTATAAGGAAGTTGATGAGGTAGACAAGGCTAACATAATTGAAGTCATAATCAAATACATTATTTTATTTGAAGTAGACATGCATAATATCTTGAAGGATATACCGGATGATGTTTGGAGTATTTTTTTGAAAAGAAGAGAGGATGCAATTATGGAACATGAAAGGATGAAATATGAATCCCTAGAAAGAGTTGGTGCTCCCTTGACTGAAGTAGACCAAGCCACATTGGCTACCATCTATAGCAAGGAGCTAAGAACTAAGAAAAAAGTAAATATTCTTATGGGAATGGATCAAAATGATCATGATATATATGATATGGAACGAATGCAATGACAAGGCCTTGGAACTTGTACAAAAGTTAGGTCTGCTCCTAGTAATTGAAGAAGGTTTAAATGATGATTCTAATGCTCTAGAATCAAATGTGTAAGGAGATATGCACACAGATGATGCTCAAAATGAGCATGATATCAATGATAGAGTTATTGATGTAGAGGAAAATCTAGACAATGCTCCTCTTGATACAGAAGAACTAGTTCAAGAAAATGATGGAATTGAAAAGGTTGCAGAAGAAGAGACGGTGATCAGAGAATAAACTGCTAAGGATAACACCTTTATTCCTCCGATTACTCATGATACTACCGAGGAAAATTCAGCTCCCCCACTGATAAACAATGATCAAGGTAATTTGGAGTCATCTATTCCTCCGGAAGACACTGAACAAGTCATCAATGAAGGTGATGAACATGATGTGAATAGAGAACAAGAGCAGGAGAAAGAAGAAAACATGAGAAGAAAAGATGAAGGTGAGAACGAAGGAGATGAAGACAAGAATGAGGAGAATTAGCAAGGAAAGGACAAGGACAAAGGAGATGAATAAAAAAAGGATGATGAAGACAAAAAAAAAGATAAGGCCTCTAGTGAAGAAGAGAAGGCAAAGGAAGAAGAGAATGAAGGAGATGAAGACAAGAATGAGGAGAATTAGCAAGGAAAGGACAAGGACAAAGGATGATGAAGACAAAGATAAAGATAAGGCCTTTGGTGAAGAAGATAAGGCAGAGGAAGAAAAGAACATTGAGTCCATAAAGGATGAAAATTTTGAGAAAACTAAGTTACCCAAGCCTTCTAGTGAATCTTTCTCTAATAATCCCTTGAAAGGTATTTTTTTTAAGCAAGTAAGATTCCAATTGGTAGTTTCATCTCAATTATTGCACTTGTCCATGCAACAATGCAATGTAGTTTTAGACAAAATTTCTCCCATACACAAATTGCAACTAGGTGATGTGTTTCATGAATTAGCAAGAAAATAAATTATTCAAACACACCAAAAGAGTGTTGAATTGATGGATGAATCTATAAAAGCATTGCAGGAGATAACCCCAGGAACAAACATTGATACATCCTTATCTGCAATGGAGAACTTCAAGTTTCTATTTGATTCCTTCAAGGAATATGCTTCTGGGTTAAAAGTTCAAGTTGAAACAGAAGTTTAGATGAGGCTTGCAGAAAAGAAGTTGTTGGATATCACAAAGAAGTTTGCATCTAAACACAACAAATTTGAAGAGAGTTTGAAGGATGTGCAAGCATGTAAAGAAGAGGCAAAGACTTTTTTTTTGTATTCTATGAAGTGGTTAGATGCCACACAAAGCATTAAAGATGTCATGGACATAATTGAGACACAAATAATAAATGCATCAAGTGCCTATGATCCAGCACAGGACAGAGATGATCAGACCTAGACTGCTATAGTGGATTTGCATGAAAAATTATTTACCTTGCAAAGCCAGAAGGAAGACATAATCAAGCAGATTGAGAAGCTAAGGGACTTGGTGAAAATGAAGCATATAACTATCTCAAGTGCCCTTCCCACTACCGACAAGATTTCAAACTTGAATCTTACTCCCAGTACTCTAGAAGAAGGAGAGGAAACCTTCGTTGAGCTTGAATATCAATATAGAATGCTTGCAGCAACAAAGAAAACTTGGGAAGAAAGTAAATTTGTGTGGTAAGTTATTTTATAGAAGCTTTAGGGGTCAACATATTCGGGTTTACCATCTTTATTCTTATGTATTTTTCAAGTTTTTCAAGTTTTTAGATTCTTTTGTAAATATGTGGATGATATAGTAGCTTTTGGATAACTTTCTAAAGGGGAGTTAGTACATTCATTCAATTATTTTTGTTTGTACATATGTCTAAGGGGGAGTATACAAAGTGTCGGTACCAGTGCACCCTTTGCCATTGATATCAAATGAGGAGAGATACTTGGAGAGATATTTGTTGGATCAACAAAATAAAATCCAACCTACAACAATATTGCAACTTCTTCAATTGACATTAATAGGTACACAATTACATATTTCAAGTATATCGCCTCTTCAAAATTTTCAATGGGGGTATATTCCATCATATTTCAAGGGAAAATATCTTGAAGCAACATTTAGAAACACAAAAAACTAGAAGATGCAACCAATATAATTCAAAATAAAGAACCTTAATTGTAGAGAGATACAAGAAAACCACTAGGAAAATAATTGAAGAAACTACTAGAAGGAATAATAATAGAAATAGATAATCAATCCCTAACACTCCACACCAAAATCCTAGCTCAAGTTGCAAATAACGAAATGGATAATGAGAGAAAGAAATGTGTGATAACACATACATAATTGTAAACCCATATCAATACTATGAAAAATATGGCTAATGACATCAACATGTTATATCTATTATACCTACAATAGATTACACTAAAAAAAGTGCCAAAGAACCAAATGGAGATGTGGATATTACAAGTAGCCAATACCTATGACACAATGTAGGATATGGACAGAATGATAAGAGAAAAATTAAAAACAATGCATACTCAAATAAATCAATTACAAGACTAGAGAGAAGTAATCAAAGATCATATATCAAACAAATTTGAGAGTTAGTCAACTTGAAACTTTTCCATGTCATTGAATTTCTTAAAGATGCAAAGCTAGCAGTCCAATAGATCTAGATTCCAACTACTGTAGTAGAGGCAAAGAAGATTCTCATTTAAATAAATAGTCAAATTTAGGTGCTACAACAAGAAAGAAAGGTCAATGGGACACATATTTTAGTAATTGAAGGATATCAACAAAAATATCCTACCAAAAAATTGATAAATATACATATCTTGATGATAAGACGTAGCTTTAAACAAGGGGGTGTTGTCGGCAAAGGAAAGAGCAATGGAAAAATGCCCAAAATCTACCATACATGATTGTAAAAGAGATGTGGAGCATAAGAAAAACTAGAAATGATAGGAAAATATATTTACTGTAAGGGACATGTCCCTATTGTAGACATATTATAGAATAAACTATAAATAGAAGAAAATAGAGAAAATGGATAAGGAAAAGAATAGAAAGATATAATACATCTATTATTATGATATATGAGATAGATAGATATATGAATATAATAATATTTGAATTTGAGGCTTACAATGAATATTTTTGTTACTTTATTATAGATAGAACTTAGCTCTATTATATAACCGTATGATGGTATTTTCTACCACAAACATTTTGAATTTTCTCTTGATGTAATCACTAGGGTATAAATACAACTTGCAAGATTTCAAGACTTGGAGCTTTGGTTTATGAATTCCCCTTTTTCTTGCCAACAATCCCTCTTACCATTGTATCGTCTAACTATGCATTTCCTTGGACTCTCACTTTCTAGCATTCCTTTCCTCATCATTTAAACAAAGAATTTTTCTAATAACCATGGCCAACCAAAGACATTATTAATGGGACCAAATTTGAAAATTAAAAAATGGTGCAAAAATTTGGGCCCAGACTTGGCCATTAACTTGTATAGAAGGTAGGTCACTTCATCAATTTAGCTTGTCTTTTAGAAAATTCACAACAACCCCTAACCCTAGTTTGAGAACTTGTTCAATTATTTGATCTAAGGAAAAAATCCCTTAGGTTTTAGAGATTGATGGATGAAGCTCCATTGGTTTCTCAAAGAATGAAAACCCTTTGGATTCCTCAAGAAAATTTCATATGGAAGTTGTATCTACTCTTCAACTTGGAGGACATTAGTAGTATTTTGGGTAATTTAGCATTTGGAAATTTTTAGAATATCTTTGTAATAATTTTACTTTGTTATTAGTACATATTTGTAATAATGGTACTATCTAATCATTTAAACAAAATATACATGAATGAAACACTTTATTCCAACTAGTTTTATATGTAAACTTATTTATTTTAGTGTGGTAATTTTAGATCAAATTATTTTTTATAAGTATTTTGTTTGATTTCATTGTGTCATCTCATATTTAAGTGATTTATATGAATATTTTATAATTGACATTTCATGAATGTATTTCTCTTGTTGGGAACTTTTAGAATTTCTCCAAAGTGTTTGTTGTTACTCATGTTAACTCCTCATAGGCCCCTTCTAAAGCCTCTTACTAGAAGCTAAAATAATTTCTTAAGGATTTTATATAGGCCTCTTTAAATAAAGGAAAAGAATCTCCTAGAATTCCTTAGGAATTTTGTTGTAGATTCCCCATGACTATTTGTCTTGGCTTGATTGACACTTATACACATGGGTTGGCATTGTGTGTTAAGTGGAATGTATAGACCTTAAAATGAAATTATGCTTAGAAAATTCTCCATGAGAATTGTATTACTTCTAGAGTCCCTCAAGGATAAAAATTTTGGTGTAGTTTGGAATTCACACTATCCTCATCATCTAAGAATCAACACAAAATCAAAGCAATTTTGTTACCAAAAGTATATGGCATGCCTAGAAAGCTATCAATTTGTGGCTTAGATAGAATGGGAATTGTTTTAAAACTAGGATTTATATCAATTAGCAATATCTTTGGTGGTCTCCTATGATCACATTCCAAAATAGACCCCTTATGAAAGTTTTATCAGTTCATGCTTAAAGGTTGTACAAATATGGGATTTGTGCTATTTTAGACCTTTTTCATAACCATTAAGATTTTTTTTTAGCTTGAATTCAAAGAAAATATAGGCTTGGTAACTAGGATCTAGAGTCTTTCAATACTATTTTTGAATCAGTTCCTCTTTATATGATTCTTAAGGTTAGAATTTTTTGCACCTAGGTATGGTGGAAGGATTGGAAATAGTATCTACATACTCCTTTCAAGAATTACAAACCCTTGAAGGGATATTCTTGTTTTTTGAGCTCCATTTTCTAATAGTTTTGAAGCTTAAGCTAAGTGAAATCTCCAATATATTTCTTCTCAATGATGTTTTAGGTTTCAAATAGTTTGGTCCACTCTTATGGAGCACAAGCTAGCTCATTTTTCTTGATGTGTCGTGTAGTAGGCTCTCCTCATTATATCTCATCTTATCCACCCCATATCCTTTTTATTGATATATGGAAACTCTCAAGAACTTGTTTTGGTTTTCCCATGAACCCAAGTTGCATGAAGAGGGATTCATGAATTTTTTAAGCCTTTTAAATCAAATCTTTCTTCCTAGCATATAATCCTTTTACGAAAATAGCCTAAAATTCTAGAAAGATAAACTCATATTTGACATGCTTTTAGAGTGAAAATTATTTTTCCCTTTGGAAAGAAGTTTTTTTTTGTTTTCTCAAGTTCTGTTATGTACAAGTATTTTTTTAATTTAAAACTAAAGCTATTATTTGTTAAATAATTCCATGTTACATATATAGGTCTCGAAAAATAAAGTGGTTCTAAAATTTTCCCACTTGTAGACTCTCATTGAGCATTGGGTTAATGATATTTGTATGGTTGCCCATGTGTTTCCTTCTCCTATCGATAGAGATCCACCACCAAGGCATGCCTCTCTACCATGTGGGCACCAACATGGTTGCAACCATAGCCCCAAATGTGGCTTATTATGATCTCCACATCACAAACATTATAGTTGGTCTCGCTTGTCATATGTCCATTCTTCCACTTCTTGACGTGGTGATACTAGTTGTTCTAACGATGAGAAGTTTCATTGCATGAACCTTGTAATTTCTCATATATATGTCCATCCTACTTAAGAAATAGATAAAGAAAAATATGATTCAATTGAGATTTGGGAGCCCATTCTAGAAGGATAAGATCTCTTAGATGATTGGAGCTCTCATCTTGATATTTACCCCCCTCTTCTCCTACTTGTATATCAATATTTATATAGCTTACACTTTAGGGTATGATTCCATTCCACCCACTTTTATGTGATATTGTGTTATATTTTGTTTCTTTATAAATATATATAGTACTACTTATCATTAAAAAATAGAAAACTAAGTGTGCTTCCATTTTCATTTTGAGAAAAATAATAGAAATTAGTTATTTTCAACATATACATAATGAAGCATAAGATGTGAAAATGATGAGAAAATAAAATATATATATACAAAAAATCCAATACATATGTTATTATGAAAACTAAAAACATTGCTAAAAGTAATTAACAATTAAATCTTTAATATATTTGGATTTTCGAAGATAGTGCATGTCTAGAAAGATAAGATGGAGTTGTGTCATAGTGGTGAACTTTTCCAATGTTGTCTTAAAATACACAAACCTAGTAAAATGCACACTCAAAATTTGTATGTTTAGATATGTCTTTTGTAAAACATGAATTTGGTCATCAAATTGAATATCCAATTATTAAACTTAATAAATTCAAATTTATTTCAATTCTAAGAAAGAAAAAAAATCATTGATCTAAAATAAAACACTCACATTAAAAAAAGACTCAAATCTTAAAACACATGTATATTATATTTTCTAAATATAAATATATTTTTATTATATTTTCTTAGACATGTTTGACAACATTGTAACCTACATCTTTACTCAAATTTTATTTATTAAACTTCAAGGTTGGGAAAATGATACATATTTTGAAACATTTTTCACACTTTCTATGTCATAACGGCCTCTCCAATGGAATTTGAAAGTACGGGCTCTATGTGTGAAGGATAAGATCTAGGATTCCCTAAGGAAGGGGGGAAAATCTAAGGCTTAAGGAAGAGAAAAAGAAGTGTGATGGATCAAGGTCCAATAGGCTCAGGGGAAAAAATGATAATTTAATACAACTTCAATCATATTCACTCTTCTTTCATGGGACTCCATGAATTAAAGAAAAAACAATCCTAATTTTGACAGTTTATTTCAAACAAAGAAACCTACCAGTGTAACCAATCTTTATTGGATCTATGGACAAAAACAATTTGATGACAGAAAGAATTTTCTCACAACTAAGTTTTTCTCTGTACAAGCCAACATCATTTTCATAGATTGGACACCATATCCTTCTACAATTTGGAAACTCCAGCTTTGAAACTTAGAACACTCACTGTAGAAAATGGGCAGAGAAAACATAGCAACCCCATAACATAGCAACCCCATAACAGAGGTTAGAAATGGGCAGGTGAGCGGTCTTCCATATCCCATTGCATCTGGGAAAACTGGAGCATAACCACCATTAGCAGCTGCATGTAGAACGGTCTTGCCTAGAATCTTACATTCTTTCTCCATCACCCCAGGTGGGTTATCTAACATTTTCAAATAAATTCCTTCACTGCACTTCCCTACATCCATATTCATTATATTTTCTACACAAAAATAACAAGGCAAGATTTAGGTATTAATATTGTTGCAGGTGCCTTGAAATAGCAGGTAATATCTATTGAGCAGTAAAACCAAGCAGAATAAAGTGGTAAAGTGAAACTGAAAACAAGTTGAAGGAAAAAGGAATATGAAGGTGCCAAATGTTAGTATTGCAGGATACATATATGGCCATTTTTGTTTCAGTGATTTTGATGTACTTACTCCAATATGACAACCCAAATTACTTTTTCTCTTAAAAATAAGACAGCAGAATTATTTTTTTGGATCAAAGTTAGTGGGGTTAGAATTGGAGAATTTCATCTTTATCTTTCAAAGGTGGAATGGATGTAGAATTATGTTAATTCGAACAAATATCTATATGTTTTTGAAGAAAAGTTGCTAGTAGAATATGAAGATATCCTTGTTACTGCTCAATCATTTTATTTTTACTATTGCAGGATTCTTTCTTGCTTTTGTTAAATTGTTCAATAGTTTTAACTTCTCTTAATTTGCTACTGCTACCTTTATTCTTATTTTTGTGGTCTTCATTTATGAGTAGAATCCATAGAAACTTCCAAAACAATAATCTTATTGACATGATGTGCCCATTAGGAGAGTCTATTCTCTTTCATTGTTTATGTCCTCAATGGTTAAGGGTTATGTTCTGATTTTTTAATATTAAATTAAGTGTATGATTTGGTGCTTTTATTTCAGTCCATAAAATTGTTTCTTGATTTAGTTTAGCATATATTTTAAGATGTTTTATGTGTGATATCCATACAATTTGTATCGTGTATGAGAGTCTTTAATTAGATTTAGATATTTTACATATATGATATAAATTATATATATGATAAAATAATATATATTTTTGATATTATTATTAAGAATTATTCTAGTATAGAGTAAAGGTTTGTATTTTGATATAAGTTAGAAATTCAAAATAATATGGATTGTAGTGAATTTAAAATTTGTAAACATTATTTTAATTTAAGAGTGAAAGATTATTCATAGTAAATTTGGGAATTATGTATATTTATATACATCAAGATTTAATAAATCTATTATAATCTTTAAGAGATAGGGATAATCCTCTAAATTTGATATATTGATAGAAATGCAATGCATCCATTCAAAGTGGATTAATATGGTGCAAATTCTTCAAGACACACTAGGAACTATTGGTCTTGAATAAGATCCAAAGCTAAGGATGCATAAAGACATCATGGCTTAGTGTGAAGTAAAACTTGTAGATTTTGAATTTGAAATCTAAATTGGGCACAAGTTATGGCATCATCCTTATTGGAGCCTACTTTCATAGGCCTTAGAAATTGCAAAATTGGCAATGTTGTGTCCCCTTTTATGCATTCACCTTATATTTCCATCATAAATACTTGCTCTAAGATTTACATTTAATGGAATCATCCCCTTTCTCAGTTTTTTTTCCTAAGGATGTTCAATTAGTGTTTTTGTCATTATTCCTTAGTAAAGTTATTTGAGGGGCATTCCTATAGTCAAATTTGTTTATGTTTTTTCATGGTGATGTGTTTGTTCCTCCTTTGCAGGTACCTAGACTTTTGCTTGAGGCTTGTGCACTTTTCCACTAGGTCCCAAGGTTCTAGCTTCCTCCAAAACCTAGACTCTTCCCCCTCTTTATAGTGTGTTCTTATGTCCCCTCAAACTGTAAGTCCATAGACAAACTTGGGATCCAAGGACTATGTCCCAAGGTTCTCAATCCCCACTACCTCTTCTATCTAGAATTTTGAAACTCCCCAAAACCCTAATTTTTTACCCTCTTTATCCCATGTCCCCCCAAAGCCCAAACCTCTAGGATAACCCTAGACCTTGGCACCAAGTCCCTTGTTCCAATTCCACCCCACACCCTAGTCCCTAACCTATTTCCTTCCCTAATTCCTATTTTGTAGTCCCTCTTTAGACCCTACCCCTAACTCAATCATTTCTCTTCAAACCTCAAACCTCTAGGGGAACCATGCACCTTTTACCTACTCCTCCAATTTATATTCCCTCTAATGACCTAATCCTCATAGACTCTCCTCTCCCCAATTTCCCAAGTCCATAGTCCCTCTTGAGACCCCACCCTAACCTCCCCCTTTTTATAATCCTTGGTGCCTAGTTCTCAAGTCCCAATTTTTTCCTACCTCTTTATTACAACTTGACTTCCTCATCTTCCTCCAAAAAATTTGTAGACTTCCTTGGCTCGAGCTAGAACTTATTTTTGAGGTCCCTCCTAAATTGAAAAGGTTATCAAATGGAATGTTTTGACCCAAAAACCCTTGACAAGCCATTTCATCTACTCCCACAACTTGCCCATCATGCCTTAATTCTCAAATGTTACCCTTCAACCTCCAATTCATCATTTTATAACTAAAATCCATAATTTAATCTCACAAGAAGTATTTCAAAGTAGGATTTGACGCAAAGGTATGGGCAGTCATACCACCATGAATGAGGGTTGTTGGATTTATTTCTACCCAAATCCACCCACATAGATCTTGGTTATTCATTTTGAAGGTTCCATAACTTTCACAACATCCACATACCAAATCCAGGACTTCCTCCTCCAACTAAAGCTCTCATGAGCTACTAGATGTCAAGAACGTGAGGGATTTAAATATGGTTTCATTATTCACACAAAATTTAAGTCATTGTTGTTTATAGCGCGCACCATAGTGCTAAAATGTTCTAGGGTTTCAATTCATTCCAATAATTTATTTTGGGAGCAACATACTTGATTCAATCACAAGAAGGTTAAATTTTGTAAGTGTTATTTGTAAAGAAGTGTCTCAATGATAGTTTGTGCATTTTTAGAGGAATGTCTTAGTTGTAGCTATGGAACCTTTCTTCTTTGCAACATTTTTTAGCATGAGTGTAATAGTATATTTGGTGAATTTGATAGCATTCTAATGCATTACAAGCCTTGTAATGGTCTTCTCAATATTATACATGGATTTATGTAATTTTATGATGGATTATTAAGTATTCTTTGTTATTGATATCACATATTTCATGTATGTACAAATACATGGCTCATTTTTCCTCTTAGTTTCAATTTTATTTTCCTTTTATACATTGTGAATCTATTTCCCAATGGATAGGTATCAATCCTAAAAAATAATGATTTAATAATACTCCTTCAGATAAACAATTTTTTGACTAGTAGATTAGAATTAGTAAGTAGGTTTCTATGTAGTTCGTGACTCATTGATGTACACCTAGGGAATATCTAGAGAAAACATTGAAATTTTTATCCTAAGAGAGTCAAGTTATCCATTTTTTTTATCTATACAAGATTCCTAATGCAACTAGTTAGTCTTTGACCTGGTAGCAATAATAAGGGTCAAGCATACATTGCCCGTAAAGCTACTATTTTTATAGTCATGTTAGGTTTAAATTTATTTTTTATACCTCCAGGAATTCCCTCCTACGTCTAGTTAAGCCCAAAGTATTTTGGATAATCGAAGTCTCAAAAATATGTTGAGGATGAAATTTGATCAAGTTGACATCAAACACATGTCACAATTAGACTATCTATATGAAGGAAAAAATTTGAAAGAACCCTTTGCAAATAAGTGTGGTAGAAAAGCCACCCAAAAAACACTTTTCACTAATGTGGAACCATATTTTTATGTTTATAACCACCTTGAAGAAATCAAAACTCATCTCCAAATAGATAAGAAGAAACATATGAAACCAAAGAAACTAAAAAAGAATGAAAAAAAATGGTTGATATAATATCTCTTAGGCTAAGGATACCCCTACATAAAACACTCCAATTAGGAAATTTTGTGAGATTAGTTCTCACAAAGAAGGGTTGAGTGGTAGTACAACTCTTTCAATTGGTTACCCAACCTCAATATTCCCTTGGCAGTTGGAAAAGCTTTAGGAAACAAATTCATAGTTCTTCCTTTGCATCTTTCGGCTCTAATACTAAGAGTTGGGGAATATCCCAACCTTTCCTACAAAAATTTAAAGTTTCTACACTTCTACACACCTATAGGACTAAAATTCATCTCAACCCACCTACCTTCCCCAATGTCTATTTCAATGTTTTCCCTTGTCACAAAATTTACTATTTTCCATCAATATATGAGCATCATGTTTCCTTGAAGCATGAAACATATCAGCACTATTCATTGAATTCTCATACCTTTTCTATAATCTAAGATTAAATATTAAATTTATTTCCTTTTCTTTAAATTACAAATAACTTCTCCAAATCCTATCTTAGAACAATATCTTCTGACAACTATTCTCTTATTATTTTTATTAGTCTAAATCATTAGATGACTTCGCCTTCTAATACCTATAGAATCTTGACCCATTTATTTCCTTCCAATTTTAATTTTCCCTCCACTTGTTCCTTCCTTATTCCATGCTAAAAATCCTTGACAATATTTTCTTTATGTACCACCTCATCTACAATTCACTACATTTTAACATGTCCCTTTGAACTCCTAAATCACTTTCCACTTCCAAGAACACTTAACACTATCTATCTTCTTGATTCTAACCTTGTTCCCCATTTTCAATTCGCATATTTATATGACATCCTATATGAGGTTCTTTATACCCCTTTTTCACCTTCATCATCTTTCTTAGTCATCAATTACTCAAAATTGGAATTCCTCCATTCCTCACATATGGATTTTGCTACCTTCAATCAATTATTTCACTACATAATTTAGCATAGATTGAATGTATTTGTTAAAATAATCCATCTCTATGCCGCACCCTCTAACCTATGACCTTAACCTTATAGGGTTTCTTTCAAGTCCAAATTTATCGATCTAGTCCTTTGAATTATACTTAACAATAATAACTGTAACATGGTTTCCTCAAATAATGTCTTCCACATCTTTTATCTAGGAACATCTAGGTCCACGAACAATCTTACATCACCAAAAATAGATTAAATGAGAATATTTTTTTCTATTGTGTGGGTTTTCAAGGAGATGGAATGAATAGATGATTCCTAGGGATCAAAAAACACTCCAACTAACTTTTGTAATACAAAAAACCATAGTTACACTTCAACAATAGCCTATTTGAACTTCAATAGAAGATTATTCCAAACATAGTAGGAAGGTAAAATGAGAGGAGGTATAAATTAATCATGATTACATGGACTCCAAGGAATATCTAGTATTGTGTTTTTCTAGATTAACACATTTATATATTAAACCTATCATTACAGACCACATGATTTTCTTCGTTGTTTTTCTTATTATTATTGTCTACCCAAATCTTGGCATGGATAAATGTAGGATGACTAGGGTATAAAAGTGTAATATTAACACTTTTATTCCTTTTGGTATCCACTTGTTTTCATATAGTGGTCATGCATTTTTTTCTTGTTTAAGAAATGCTAGGGTACAATGTATTATCACTAGTTATCTTTCTTTCTTAATATCATAATTGATCATCTCCTATGGGTAGAAATTATTCCTCTACACTTGGGTGAGAAATTTTGTATTGGTAGCTAAGACAATTAGAATATTTAGGTAAGAAATAAAGAGAAATGGATGGGTCAATTATCAAATGATAGAAAATGAAACCCATCATTTTTTAGTAGAAAGAAGTGAATGAAGATAAGTAAGTGAGAAGTAGAGATAGAAAAAAAGAGAGATGAGAAACATGAGATGGGTAGAGAAAGTAGGCTCAATATGCCTTAATTAATTTTCACATAAAAGTGATAAAGAATTGGGAAGGAGACTAACCAAAGAGAAGAGGAGAAGACCTAGATTGAGGAATTTTCATTCATCATGGTTGTAGATATTCAAATAAGTCAATTTATGTGTCTTAATATATTGGGCTTCTTTTTAGCCTATTTTAAATATTTAAGACATATTTAAGATAATTTAATGAAGGTGTCATTAATTTACTTCTCGGTATGAGTTTTCTCTATTGGTGTTTGTGGCTACTAGGTTTAGGCTATCTTTCGTTAGTCCCCCTTACCTAGACTACATCAATTAGTATTAGAGAAAGGTTTCCCTTAAATATTGTGTTTTGAGAGGCTCTAGTGGATTTATTCTAAGTTTTATAAAGTGGACTAAAATTGTATCTAACTTCAATAGCATGGTACATCAAATAGTGTTAGAAAGGGTTTGTATTGAGAAAAAAGAACATTCTAGCTAACTTCAATAGAAATAGAAAAAACTCAATTACGTATTCAAAAATTAACCTATTTTGTGTTTAATAATAGCTTGTCACTTTGGTAGAAACCTTTTCTAAAATTTGGTAGAAACTAGGAAAAATTTTGTAGCAAGGTAAAAATGAAAGGTGTTAAAAATCATTCATAATGACATAGACTCCAAGGGATACACAACATTGTCTTTTTCCAAGATTGAATCATTTTATGTCACCATCCTATCCAATGGGTTACATTTCTTCTTTTTGTAATTCACCCAACACTAAATATTAATTTATAAATGAGAAATTTAGAGTAGAGGGAGTGTGATCTTGGTGGTTATTTATCTTTAAATAGGGGACATGATTTTGTTCCTTGTTTTTTATTTTGGGAAATACTAGGGTACAATCCCTTATCATTCTTAATTTTTATTTATCCCTATCATGACTGTCTATATTTTTTGGATGGTAATTATTACTATCCACTTGGGTGAGTGTTTTATATTGAACTTTTCTATTGGAAGCCAATAAAATTAGAATATCTAATCAAGAAAAAAATTGAAATATATGAAATAACTTTATTGGGTGAATTAGAAAATAAAACCAATTAAAGTAGTGAAAAAGATAAGAAAACGAGAATAAAAGGTAGAAAAATGAGAGGGGGTAGAGAGAAGGCTTGAGAAGAAGGTTGTGGGTCATTATCTCAAGAAAGGGAGAGATAATTGTAAATAAGGAGACTAACCAAAGAGAAGACATAGATTGAGGATTTTGCATCCATCCTAGGTATAGATCATCCCATAATTTATGTGTGTTGATTATGTTTTACTTCTTTTCAACCTATTGTAAGTCTTGAAGGTAGAATTGAATGAATTATTGTTGTTGATGTGTGTGGCTAATATGTTTAGGCTATATTTCATTGGATTCCCCTATTAAATTGCACAAATGTTACTCCGTTCCTTTTTTTGGTATTGTCTTGGAAAAAAATTTAAAATTATCTCCTTCTTGCAACATATTATGTTACCCTCATCGTTAGTACATTATTTATTTTCTTATCCTCCTCTATATTTCTCTTCAAACATCCTTTGAGTTATTATTTCCTATATATGCATTTTAAAAATCCTCTATATAATGATCTTTGTAGAGTCAAAAATAATTTTGAGTTTGTATTTCTTTATTCCATTGAACAAATCATTGTGAGCATGTTCTTCATTCCGTATTACTACCAATAATTATCTTGATGTCATCCTTCCAACTCAAGTAGCTAATATTTTGAGCAAAATCTAATAGCATGGATACTATTATCTCATCTATTCTTTCATCTTGCTTATTTGACAAATCATTTTCTTCATCAATTTTCCAAGTATTTGTTTGGAGAAGTTTCTAGCATCTAACATTTTCCACCACTATTCTTCTTTGGAAATTTATTTTTTATCTTTCTTTATTACGGTACATTCAATTACCTCAATCACTCCTTGGGCCTTCTAATCATACTTCAGCAACTTTGATGAAAGTTATGCCCACACTTTATTTTTTCCTTTTGTTGCAAAAGTTGTGATGAAATTCATTCTATGATATTTCATCTTTCTCCATGACACATTCCAAAATGATATCCTCCTCTTTTTATATTTCTTTATTTCTCATGATATCCTTTTAGATAATCATCACATAAGGGTAAAAATTATCCACTTCATTTAGATTCCTCGAGGGGTTCAACACATATCTTTCCATACTTAAAAATATTTTAATTATTCACCTAAGTTTTATGAACTGCCCCCTTTCAAATTACCACAAACTCCCTAAGATTACATAACAAACATACAAGAGTACATGACAAACATCCATGGTACAAAGTCGCATACCAACTCATCTTGATACGTGTATAGATGTTAAAACTTGCCCAAAATTAATCTTTCACTAGGATTTGATTTCCCTTCTTTAATAAGCACATCTTACAAGGTTTTAGATGAACTATCCTCTTCACCCCCAATTTCTCTATCATCTCTTATGACACAATATTTTTTGTGTTACTAGTATCAATAATTATATCACAACTATTAGATCCCAAAATCACTACTCACACCTCTAGAGGGATTGTCCAAATCAAATCCAAGGATTTATTATTCTTGAGTGTGGACATATATGCTCATCAATAAAGATTTGTTGATAATAAGCAAATTTGTAAGAGTGAGTAAACTCCCCTTTGCTTCAGGATCAACTAGACCAAGGCGGGTATTCCTAGAGGTGATCTTGAACAAGGTTTTCATCACAAAAAAGATATACATATGAAAAAAATCGGTAATAGTACCCAATTATTGTTTTTTTTCACTAGACCAAAATAGACCTACCACTATAACCTATATTATGTTGATATATATGCAAAAAAATATTTTGTAAAGATGAATGCTTTCAATGTTTCCTTTAAAAATTCCCTACCTATAATATTGAATCATTAAATGCACAAAAACATATACTTCCTACACCTATATTATTAGTTAAATATTATTTTCATTTTAAGAATATTGAGGGCCAAGGTTCTTATGACTAGTTTCTTATGTGGAATAAAGAGTCACATTCAACCATAAGAAACAACAAACAAGAAATAAAAAAAGAGGTGTGATATTTAACAATCAAATCTACTTAATAGCCCTTCTCTAAATTTACAAAAATTCATATGTAACAAGAAAGATACCATTACAAATATAATTTGCAGAGAATTAAAGTGTTGTGACACTTATCAAATGCATTTTACAATTGCAAGTAAGAAAATGTGGTGAGAGAAAAATTCAAAGAGGAAGGGCCTATAGCACCTCTCTACTCAAAAATATTCTCAAATTTCAATAGATACCAAAGGAGACTCTCAGTTACAAATATCTACTTCAAATAGCTACCTCTTTGTAACTTTTATAATGAAAAATATTTTTGAACCCTAGAGAGCTCTGAGCACTATGGTTGAGTGAAAACACTAAATTACCAACATGTAAATTACAAATGAAGTACGGGCATTTATACTCCTCATGTAGGATAGCTCAAGGGCAAGAGGTGCCAAAACATTGGAAACCCCTATAAATTTGTAACCAATACAAGAGAGTGTGCAAATGTGTATTAATCTCAAAAATCCTTGAAGTGGTATATTATAGAACATTCACATACCTATTGGCCATAGTTTCTCCCTATAACATGTCTAAAATCATAGCCCAAGATGTTTGGCTACACCTATAAAGCATGGATAAATGTTCTTCTATGATCTACAAATGTCTTAGACATTAATGGTTATTAGATCTTGAAGTGCAATGTATGGAAAAAGGCTTTAAAAAATGTAGAGATATGCATTAAAAATGGGAACCATTAATCCTAGTAGATGAGATGTCTTGGATATGGTTTGAGGACTATCAAGGCATAAAAATTCAACCACTTTATGTGTTAAATTCATCTTTCATGATTAAAAGTGTCTTTACATCTATGCCCCTAGAATAAAAAATGAATATTGGGTAGGAGAATTTGATTGGATAGTTGCAAGGCCTTATCAAGTCATTACTGATACTTTGGGTTGTGTAGGGAGGTAGGTAGGAGTGAATAGTACAAGATGTAAGATTTTTATGTTTTGAGGTTTAGAGATACCTCATAACCCAGACCACTATCAGGGAGCTAAGGACTAGGGGAGATAAGAAATTCATCCCTCAAAGCTTTCAAATAAGGAAAATTTTGACCTATTAAATTTAAAAGTGAATTAGTGTAAAAATTGGGGATCAACAGTTAAAAATTATTTCATTTCATGTGATATAAATGAGTTAATGTAGTGAAAAGTGTTAGGGATTGAGAATCAAGAATTTTTCATACCTTGTACCACATTAGAAGTATTCCTACATATATGAATCCAAAAATATATAAAAGAAAAGGTTGAAAGTCAAGGATCAATGATGCCAAGGAAAAGGTACCTAAGTAAAGGGGTGGTTAAAAATCATCTCTAAGAGGTAACTTAGTGTATAGGATTAGGGAGTTTGGGTCTTAAGGAAAATTATGCCAATAAGATAAAATACATGAAACTTTAGCAATGATAAGGGAAAAGAGTGGGTTTAGAGGAAACGGGTGCTAGGAATGAAAACTCCAAAATTCTAGCACAAAAGGGGGAAAAAGGCAAGGAATACATGAAATGTATGCCTAGATGAGAAAGTATAAAACTCTAATGAGGATAAAGGAAAAAGGTATACTTAGAAGGAAAGGCATACCAAGAAGGAAAACTCTAAAACTCTAACATAAGCACAATCCTTAGAAAATAGAACATAAATTTTCCACATTTAGAACTTTTGAGACTTTTACAACTTCCAACACATTGGAAGGAATTTATGACATGGTGGATGAAGAGGGATAACATGTATGAAAACTTAGACTGGTTTAAACACAGAAATATTACTTAGATTGATTATATGTGATGGGAAAAATGAGGCCTAAATACATAAAGGAGCTAGGACTCAAGAAAATGTTGGCACTACTATTCACCCATCTATTTCTAGCCTAAAAAATTTAATCACCCTTCTTCTATAATCCATCTTAGGTAAATAAACTTAAATATTTATTTAACTAAGTTCCCCATCTTCACCCCAAAAATTAAATAAATATCTTTATTTAATTGCCTATTTTCTAAACTTCTCATTAAGTGAGGTAAGACTAGATAACTCATTAATCCCCCACTTGTGCAACCAAATCCTAGTCAAACCCCTTCAAATACCCCACATCCTCCAATGTGTACAAAGTCATGGGTTCTTTGTACACAGGGAAATGGCCCTTTGTACATATCACATGGTCTTAGGTACCTTTCACATGGATCAAAGGATTGAAAATTCCTCAAGGGTACTCCTAAGTACCCCTTCCATCTTGTCCACCTAATCTTCCCAAGGAGAATCTTCACCCTTTATTTTCTCCTCAATTCTCTCCCTTCATCTCTTCTAACCAAATGAGGACACTTATCCTCCACTCATCTTCCTATTACTATTTTTTGGCTACTAGCTAAATTAGTAAAGTTTTATCAGGTAATTATTAAACTGGGGTGAGAAACATTTTGACATTTGAGCAAATCAAATATGAAAACCAAACATTCAAAGATTTACAGGTACAGGTATATGTTCCATGGCTAGTTCATCATGTTCAACATTTTAGCATGTGGTGTAAAATGGGCTCTCACAAGGGTTGAGCCCAGCATGTTGCCTTCTCATATTCAAAAGATGCAATGAATAGCGGTCGCATGTTTCAATCATATCTCAAAAACTACAATCTGGGTTTTCATGATTTTTGGATATAATTTATAAATCAATGAAGCAAAAAAACCATTTAAATTTCTCGCTGACCCAATTCGTATTTTTTGAGAAATCTTCACCACTTCTAAGGAAAAAGATAAATCCACCTTTTTAGGAGGATTGTAAGGCTCAAAGGGTAGTTCTACATTAGTTTTGGGGTCCCACATGGGTTGACCATCACTCAAGGGGAGTTTTGTACACTTATCACTCAGTTTGCTCCAATTTTGAGGCCTTTTTTGCATGTTTTTCAAATTTGCACGACCAAAGATGATTCATCATACATATTGGTGGAGTTGAGAGTTAAGTCTCAGTATTATCATTTAATTTTAAAGTGAAAAATACTTAGCTTGTATCTTTTGCATGATTTTAAATAAGACAAAATATGTAATTAAATATTAAAGGTAATATTTTATTACCTTAATATTTACCATGTAATAAAAAAAAAAGAGCTCACATGATAAATATTAAAATAATCATATTGATTATCTTTAATATTTAATCGAATAGTCTTTTTTTTCCAAAATCATGCAAAGAAAAAAAGGAGCAAATGGTGAGACATAACTGCGGTTTCACATCAGCTTTGCAGTTCAGATATTTTGACTTCAAGTTATCTCCTCTTGGATTTTTGAAGCCCTTTATTATATATAGGAAAAACATTTAGTCTTTTTTCCTTGGTTCTTGATTTTTGTCTTTGCACTTTGCAGAGAGATCTTGTAACTTAGTTATTTTTACACAATTAATATATACAGCAGAGCTTTACAAGTTACTTAAGGTTGTGTTAGCAGATTTTTTCCTTCGTTATTTTCTAAAAATCAATTGTCTACCTTCTCATATTTAGGTGTTTTGCTTATTTAGTGATTGATGTGAATTTGATGTGTTTTGAGTCAAAAACCTTAAATTTTAGATCTCATTAATGGATGCTTGTATACAAAATTTGGTTTAATCACAGGTCATAAATTGTGCCATAATTTAGTTTTTACCTTTAAGTTGTGAAAGTGTTATTTCCTTCATAAAGTATTGGTTTACATGCCTTTTTATGAAACACTTTTGTGGTTTAGCTATTTAGTTTGAGTTGTGAAGACATATTGTAGGAGATATCATTATGAATTCAATTGCATGTTCATTTGTCATTTAGGTGCATCACCACAGTTTAAAATTTAGTTTACGCATTCAGTTAAAGCCTCCTTCCCTTTTCCATCCAATTCAAAGTTAGTTATTAGAAAATCATAAAGTCGGCCTATAATTCGGAGGTTGATTTCCATTTCAGGAAAACCACAGGCCTAGAAATCATCCCATGTTACACAGGATTGCAAAGCATTTCTGCTTTCACATTCAGGTGCATTCCTGTTGATAACACTTCCCATGGCTCTCAACCAATATGAACCATTGATCTCATCTTTTAATCATAACCATCCAATTTTATAGCCAAAAATATATAAATTGGATGCCATCCTAAGCCATATAAACATCTTCAAGTGCAACCTTATGTTGCTTATAAGAGAACTCACATATTAACATCCTTGAGCACAACCACCATACCATGGTACAAAAAGGGTTAATTTGGTGAGATCTTTTTATGTTTTCATCATGTTTTGTTAACTCTAATGTTTAATCACAACTATTTTTTTCTTTGGGTAGAATAGGTTAATATCATTTAAGCTTGTTCTTGCATGCTCGAAATGTTATGTACACAATTTCAATCAAAAAATTGTTTATTATTTAATTTCATGTTCAAGACCTAGGTATTTTGTCACTGAAGTATAATTAGACTATCATCCATAATTAATCTTCTCTTTAGTATTAATTTTAAAATTTTAACATGTACTCTTAAATTTTGACTTGATTTAGTTAACAATATTTTTCTTACAATTGTTTTAATAACCAGAAATTTCCAATCATGTTGCATTACTATCTTTGGTGCAAGAAGATGGACCATTAGTTTGAACAACATTAATTGCATTAGATATCATTTCTTTAATTGAATCATATTTTTCCTTATGAGATACCTAAAAATTGTTACTTTTGGCATTTTAATCATTTTAACTATACATTGAAATGTTTAACTTTTTATTTGATGTTGAATACAATTTGTCTGCATGATTTCAAATTGTAACCAAACTTTTTACTACTATGAATATTTTTTAATACTTTTCTTTCAATTTAAATTAAAATATGTTATTTTTTACCTCTTGTATAAGGTATTTGAATCTAAACATGTTCATTATTTTATATATCCATGTTTGAATTTTGTCTAAATGTTTGATGTTCTCTATGTAACATCATGAAAATAGGAAAGATTAAAGCATTAACAATAGCAATAAACTCTAATGCAATCTAAAGTTTAAACAACAAAGAACAAAGGAAATAGCTAAAACATAAAACAATCTCACCAAAGATCGATGTAACTCCATGGATAACCTCTCTTGTCCTTCTCCATTTCACCATGTTGGTATTCTTGCCCTCAGATTTTTAGTAAGTGTGCAAGTATAGCCTTGATAGATGTGATTATAGCAAAATATCAAAGATTAACAAGTGCTCCAAAAGTCATACAATTTTGGGAGTAAAATGATGAAAGACAGATCAATTTATAGAAAATTGATGATTCGAATGACAGACCAAGATTAAAAGATAAACAAACAATTGAGATCAAAGGATTAGACATGCATTGAGATAACTGTTAGTACTGACATGAGTGATAAAACATAAGAATAGAGATAAAGATTAAATAATGATTTAATCTTCGAGTTTGGTATTCAAAAATCGAAGAATAATGTTTTCATGACAAAGATAAAGATAGATTAAAAGCAACGTTTTGTTCAAATGCACGCACAAAATTTAATTAATTAAATAAAGATATTTAATTAATAAGCATGTACATGCATACAAGTTAGAACTAGATAATTGACTGGTTATGACAGAGAGTTTATTCGTGAAAGACAATGAGTCATTAAATCAAGAGATAACTAACCGATTTAAATAGATCTCGAGTCAAGTGGGAATGAATACTTAGATAACTTAAACAATTATCTAAATATAGAGGAATATGTCCAAAAATAGACTTTTATGAATTAAATGATTATTTAATTCAACATTCGACATTTAGAGATTAAATTAAATAAATAAGATTTATTTAATTGAGTAAAGAAAAGGTTAAATGAATAATTAAAGTATTAAAGTATTTATTTAATTATAGTTGAAAATATGATAAAGATAAATTAAATAAGAATTTATTTAATTTAAGAGAGAGGATAAAGTTAATTAGTGACGTAATTAAACAAAGAACTTTTATTTAATTAATCAGGATTTGAATAAAGATAATATGAATTAATTAAATAAATAAGTTTATTTAATTAATAGAAGAATAAATGTTAAAGTGAATTAATTAAATAATTAAAATTATTCAATTAATAGAGGATTGCATGTAGAAGATAAGATTGAAATAGAGTTAGAGAAAATCAAATCTTATCTAGACTTAAGTGATTAATGACTAATTATAAAATATTGTGATAAGGAGGAATCATCATTTTGAATTAAATAATGATTTTAATTCAATTGGATTAAATTGAATAAATAAAGATTTATTTAATTAAAGAGAGAAAAGGCCAATGAATAATTAAATAATTAAAATAATTATTTAATTATAGTGGAAAGTGACATAGGAAATTAATTTCAGAAAGAAAATAAGTTTAATTAGTGACATAATTAAATAACATTTATTTAATTAGTCAAAGGGAAATAAAGATGGGAATGAATTAATTAAATTATTGAAATTATTTAATTAATAGAGGATATATGACTTTAGAAAATAATTAAATAATTAACATTATTTAATTATGAAAATGAAGATTAGAATTATGATGAAAATTAGAGTCGCGGGCCTAGGACAATTTTCAGTGTCTACACTCTACATTTATGTTTAAATTGTTGTCTATGTTATCATTTTCATTTTTTTCAATGTTTATTCATTAGATCCTTCTTTCTTGTTCTAAATAGAATTTGTTTTAATATTAGTATATCTACACATGTGACTTTAAAAACCCAGATTTATTATCCACATAGAGTGTATTCAAAGATTTATCTTTACTTGTTTCCACATTTTCCTCTTCCATATTCTCCACATCCATGTTCCCCACTTCAATATTTACCTCTTTAATGTTCACCTCTTCAATTTTCGCATATCCAATGCTCACCTCTTCTATTTATGTTGCATCAATGTTCCCCATTTCAGCATTAGACACTTCAACATTTGTCATTTCTTTAATTTTCTCTTCTCTCTTTATTTTTTGAATCCTAATATGGTTCCAATTATTGCAATGTTAAGTTATTATTCTTTATTTTTATTTTTATTTTTTGTATCCCCTATAATTACCAAATAATCAATATAACTCAACAAGAGAATTATCAAAATTAGCTTAGATAACTCTTAAATAAGATGGGGGTAAGTGCACCAAGATGGTTCCCAAAAAAGGGGCTTAAGTGGCCACTTTTTTTCTGAAATCAGGAAATACTGACCTTGGACGTGAAATTGAGGATAGCTACACTCAAAATTTTTTGATGGAACAAAAACAAGGACCGCAGTGCTCCGAGTCTACTTTCTAAACTACTAATTTATTTTGAAAATGGTTGAGATTAAGGGTTCAAAAGAGGGACACACATAAATTGTGTTGTTTCTGTCAGAAAAACATAACATAGCAACTCTTGTGTGACCCGAGCACGGTGGACTTTTTTTTAGTATTTTTAAAATCGCTCCAGTCAGAAGTTAGATAACAATATGTAGTAAGGACTGGATATTTTCTGATAATTTTTTAATGAATATTTGATTTTTTATTAATTTCCTAAGTGGGCACTTCCTAAAAAGCAGAATTTTGGCCGTGCTCCCCCTCAAATTTTTTGAAACTAAAATATTTTTCTAAAATTTTATTTTTTTTAAATTGTAGAATGGAGTCTAGTTTCTAAAAATATAATTTATTTCAAATTTTGATGAGCAGTTGAATTTATAAAAGCGAAAAAATACAAACCTTTTGAAAGAAAAGCGGACATACAATCAAAAGAAATTATGGATGAAAAGTTTAACATTGTTAGAAAGTGAAAAAAATTATCGTTGGAGAAAATAATAAAGAACCTATAACATTACCCATGTCTTCGATTTTCTTGATATTGAACCAGATGCAATCTTTATGGTGAGCATGAACCCGATTATGTGAAAATTTGTTGAATTTGGAAAAAAACACATCTCTGGTCTTTGGGAATGCCCTCAAAGCCTTTGGGTTGGTATTCCAAGGCAAATACCAAAGCTAAGGCTCGGGGATTTCCAATGCAAGATATAACGCGCACGCGTTATATCTTCCTTTTCACATTTTCCAAAGAGCATTATTAGCAACAAAGGTGGGAAAGGGTCGGAGAGGGTAGGAAAGGTAGGAAAGGGTGGGGAAGGGTGAGAGAGGCCGGGAGAGTGTTGGAGAGGGTGGTAGAGTGTGGGAGATGATTGGAGAGAGTGGGAGAGGGTAGGGAGGGTGGGAAAGGGTGGGA
>VDFB02219815.1:0-28691 GCA_007258455.2 Sequoia sempervirens
GCAAATAGTCCTTGGCAATTATATGGTGAGTGCTTGAGGGTAGATTCTTCCCTGCCCCTGCACCGTCGAGTATTACAATGTTTGGAAACTGACAGGCATGCTTCTATTTCTAGGTTCTTAGATATGGTTTCCGTTTGGAGCGGCAAATGGATAAACTCTCTCGAGAGACCTCCTAATCTTTAAAACAAAGATTTTGGGGATGGTTATCCTGCACACTTCCATTGAAAGAGGGTTTCCCCAAATTCACATAAATTTTTAAGTGGGTTGGAATACCATGGCTTTTGGCTGTCCCCACTCAGGTCGTTCCTGTAGGGTGAGTACTTTTTCCCACTACGGCAGGCCTGTCTAAAGGTTTTAAGAAAACTTGAAATTGCATAAAGTAAATGGCGAGTCTGGTATTCTGATGCACCCAGTTAAGGGGAGAGAATAAACCTATCACCCAAACACAGCAAAAAAATGTTGTTCTTTTTAAAACCCAAAAGACAAGTGATTTATTATAATGGAGATATTGCTCCATGATAAGCATGATGTTCAATTTTTAATTGCCAAAAGAAATGTGACATTTCTATCCTAGGATTGGTGAATTTTAATCTATTTCTAGCCTATGATTGGTAAGTTTTAACCATTTCTATTCTAGAATTGGTAAATTTTAACCAAACAAAAAGACAGAAATGAAATCTGGCCGCAGATGCGTCGGATCCAGATGAAAGAAATGCTTTTAAAGATAAAAAGATGGCGCGCTGGAACAGAAACCAGGCGCGCTGGAACAGTAACCCGGTGTGCTGGAACAGTAACCGGGTGCACTGGAACAGTAACCGGGCGCGCTGAAATAGACCCCCGGCGCGCTGCAAAAACTCACGATCCTACGAAAACTTTCACGCCGATTCCTGTATGACACAATTTTCAAAATTTTAGTAAAATATGGGGTATTGCCCCATGGTGGGCGCCAAATTGTAAGCTGTAGAATGGGGGAAACACGAATTAAATAATGCATCTATGCTTCTAAATAAGATAATTGCATCTAAAACTTAATAAATTTAAACTAATCTAAACTAAGAAACTTCAGAAATCTATCCTATTGCTCTCTAACTCTAAAGACTTCTCTAATTTACTTAGCTCTCAGATTTGTAAGCTAATAAAACCATTAAAGTGACACTTAGAGAATGAGAAATGAATTATTCTACTCTAATATGATTTAAATGTGCAAATTCTATTCTAATGGTAGCCATGACTGCAAATGCTTGACGATTGAATGTTGCTTGATGGATGCTGGAATGCTAGATGGTTTGGATGCTTGAATGCTTTGGAAACCTGCAGAATAAGATTGCATTAGTCGGGGTCCTTTTCTTGTAGCACAAGAGCTGTATTTATAGCTTTCACGACAGCACAATTGCACAGGAAACCAAGATGAGGGGCTGTGATTTCCTCTGGAGAAACCAAAGGCATGGGATGAGAAGAAGGAGCTAATCATGGAGAATGGTTTCTCCCCATGAAAACACCAAGCAAGATAAGAGGGAAGGTGGGTGGAAGGTTGTTGAGAGAACTTCCTGCAAATTTTCCCTGAAGCTTTTCCTGTGAATGGCAGTGCCATTAATTTGATTGGTGAGAAATAAATATTTATTAGTGAGTGAATAGTGCAAATTTTATGCATAAATTTAAATAATTTAAATTTATTTAAATTTAGCAAAAGGAGGAATAAATAATTTAATAAATCAAACTATAGGGTTTGTTTTATTAAATTAAAAGGAGAATGATAATTAAATAAAAGATTTTTAGCAATCTTTATTTAATTAAGAAGAAATGTGATTTTAAATAACACAATTTATTTAAATTGTGTATTTAATTTTAAGGTAGAAGAAATAATGATAACAATTAAATAAAACAAAGTTTTTAATTTTGTTTATTTAATTAAGAGAAATAATATGATGAAAATAATAATAATTAAATAAAACAAAGTTTTTAATTTTGTTTATTTAATTAGGAGAGAAAAATAGAAGAATTATAAATGAACTTAATATAAATAAATATTTCTATTTATTTACTAATTAGAAGAATTTAAGATTAATTAATCAAATAAGTCGTATTCAATTAATTAGATTCTCGAGACCATTTTTAGGTGTCTACAATACTATCCTCAAAACTATTTCCATCCTTTGTACAAACTAATTGGAGGGGCATATGTGAGATCACTATTGTCCTTCTTATCTAGGCATAATTGCAAGACTACCACATAATTCAAACCTATCCATGGATAGTATCATAACTTTTTGGGTGTCACAAGGTACTACTTATCCATCCAATTACTTCAAGAGCCACATCTCTATCACTATCTCTATTTTCTTTTCTTTTCTAATTGTTCATGATTGATACAATATATTTTAAATGCATATAAGATGCCACTTTTGTTTCTATTTTGTAGGTTTCTAAGATGGGGCACTCACTTTAAGAGGAAAAAATATCAAGGTAGAATCTTCATCCATATTAGTTTCCTTTTTATGAGTTTCTATGCAATTACTTTCTTTTTGGTTGCTTGTATTTACTTTGATATGCATCTTCATAGTAATTTGCATGTACATCAATATTGGGGGAAATATAATGGTAAAAGGTGCATACCAAACTCTTTTCCTTTCCCTTATATTTTGGGTCCACTTCAACTAGAGTGACCTTGATACTTGAACAAGTATAAAAATGGTATATTTTTAGTTGAGATTGGATGAAAAGACAAAGCCTTATTTTTTCTTATCTATATTTATTCCTAAGGACCCATCTTGGCTTTTAGTTTAACCCTTTCCATCCTCACGTTAGATTTGTAGTCATGGAAGTCATCTAAATCACTTTTGCACTAATTAAAATGATTGAAAGTTGATTTTTAAATTCTTATCTAAGGCCAACTTTACTCTTCCTTGTGATTGTTGTACTTGAAGGAGCATCCCTAGTTTATGCAAGAAAAATAAATTTTAATATAAATAAAATTATAGAAAAGTCAATGGAAAATTTCCTTTAAATAAATTTTATTATTTTTATGCATTAAGAAAAATAAACATCATTACAGTGAGAGACGTAATCTATAGCAGTAATAGGCAAGAAACATCTCATATTGATTGTCAAATAATAGTTGAAATGTAAATCCATATGAGTCCTCACTTATGATGTAGAAAAGATGAGAGAAAAATTAATATAGAAGAGTTACAAAATCAAATATATTAATTATTTTCATGCATATTGAACAAGGTCAATATATAATAATAATCATAAATGAGTTATTATAATGACATGGTCAAACACGAGTCAAGAGTTAAAAAAATTACTTTTTAAGTGACTTTTTTCAAGATAATTTATTTTAAGTATTAAAAAAGATTAGCATTTAGAAATAACCAAAATTTTGAAAATAATAATACAAATTATACAAATTTAGTATATTAACAAATTAGAATTGTATGAGATAGAAATTCTTTAATAAAAATATTAATAATTATTTTTTTATTATTAAAAAAATTACATGTTTAGTTTAAAAAATATTCATTTAAATTTATAACATGTAATCGATTAATAAATATATATAAAAATAATAATTTTGATTACAATAATATTAACAGCTATTAAGCAATAACAGTGGTCGTTTCTATTACGACTTTTAATTTAGATATGCAGTAAGTTTTTGTGTCGGCAGAGCTAGTTGATAGAAAGTGGAAGCATAGTAGAGGAACAGTACGGAGATCGGATCTTTCTCATCTAACTAGACCAGATTGGAATGCAACACCAGTCGAAGGCAACCACGAATTCCCAGATATAAATTGTGCAACGGTATATTTGCTGGCCTCTACTGGATCTGTAATGACATGAAATCCAGGCCACTTGACCCGCCTGGAAAGGCCCGCTCCTGGCCCAGAATTCATGTATTCCGCAAAGTATAAAGTCTTCAATCCATAACTACCGATCCACACAGCCCAACCTGCAGGATCGATGTTCCCGTCTAAGAAGGATTGCATGACGACTGTGCGAGAGTAGGGCATCCACGGCCTGCCCAGAAATGTTTGAATGGACTCCGCTGACACCCTGCAGTTGTGGATGGAGAAGCCGGTGTTTTGGTTCGGATCACTTCTGCCTTGTGCCACAATAACATTCGGCTTCTTGTTCCGTTTCCGAGAGTATATGTTGCAGCTCTGAAACACTGCAGAGGCGTCGCCAAAGATGAAATCCACGGTGCCCATGATGTCGCATTCTCTGTAGAATTGGCGCTGAGAATAGGCGTACAGAGTATCTTGGTAACCTCTAATACTGCAACGGTAAAACGCCGAGCGATCCGACGATACTCGAAGCGCAACAGATTGCCCTGCGGTCGCTCCTGCCGTGTTCTCGAACCCCATATCCCGCGCAATGAATCCTTTTCCTGTAGCAGCTACACCCCACAACACAAAATGTCCAATCAACCACTGTTTCACAATTAATCACTAATTATAAACTATACAGAGCCTTAAATTTGTCACGATATACGATTTTACGAGAGCTAAGAAAAAAGCAAAAAAGGTCGCCGTTTTACGTTCCAGGGGGGAATGATATCTCCAGCAAATCCCGCGAATTAATTTGATTTAGACAGAGTGGAAGGGCCTTTGTTGAATTTTTCAAGAGTGGCCATAAAGATCACCTTCAAGTTCGATCAGATCGCTATTACAATGAAAGCTCTAGTTTACAGTTGACCTCGAAATGATGGTCTGTCTTGAACTCTTTAAGAACATCAAGCTAAGTAACCAAGTGATAAGAAATCTGAGTGTATTGGTTGCATTTATTAAGAAACACGAATAGCGTAAGCGGAGCATAAGTTGGAGATTTTTTTTTTTAATTCATTGTAATATAAAGACTCAATTCCGATTCATAGTTTCAGATCAAAAGCGTTTATATTTCATTAATAATGATTCACACCAATCTATTTTGAATGAGAATGAATGACCCACTTAGTGTTCATTACATCTAGGTGATGGTCACAAAGATGAAGCACCAGGGATTCTTGAAAGTTCCCCTACCTCAAGTAATACTGGAGGAAACTCCATGGTTAAACACGCTTGGGTTAGAGTAGTATTGGAGAAAACTCCCTGTATGTTTTTGAGGAGTAGTATTTGGAGAAACTCCATGGTTCAAAACACTTGAGTCAAAGTAATACAAGGGAAATTCCATAGTTAAACATGCTTGAGTTGGAGTAATACTAAGGGAAAATCCATAGTTAAACATGCTTGAGTAAGAGTAATAATAGGGGAAACTCCATGGTTAATTGCGCTTGAGTCAGATTAATATTGAAATAGGTGATATACCTGGAAGTCTCTATGATCCACTCCTATAAACATCACCTTCATACAATAAGTGTTAAATAGATCATTCATTCTCATGAAAAGAATCTGTACGAATTACTACTCATAAAATATAGATCAATAAATTCGACTCTAAAATTAAACAGTTTGAATAATTCAATAAATTTGACTCAAAAACTAAACAATTTAAATAAAAACAACAAATAATATACACGTTATAATTAAATTTTTTTTGAGTAAATTGAGTGTAATAATTTGATGATCATTTTAATACGAATTCTAATGAAAGAGTTTAGTCGTTGTGACATTAGCTAGTAAAGAATAAATTAGTCTTCGGAAAACTTAAAAATATTGAGATAGTGGAACACCGTACCAAACGTAGCTACGGATTGGATAGAACCATGATTAGATCCCGTAACTACCGTGGCGTATTTCCCATCACCAACCAGCATGATATTGTCTTTGTAAACCTTCAAGGATTCTGCGTACACTCCGGCTTTGACATGGATAACGTAGCGGCTATTACTCTTACTGGGAGCAGCATTCAAGGCCTCTGAGATGCTCCTGTAATTCCCCGTTCCGCCTTTCGCTACTACCAAATTCGCTGCGATGCCGCCCGCCGGAGAGATCTGAAGAAGCCGTCGGTCGGCTGGAGACATCCAACTCGGGAAACCGCCATTCGCAGAAAATAATTCACTATCAGCTGCTTCCGATAAAAGCCGCCGATTGTTTTGGCCAGGAAAGATATTGGCCACGGGAAGCCTGTTGACGATTGCAAGGGAATTACTTACCACTTTGGAAACATTTCTCACAGATTCTGCATAGTTGTCTTTGACACCTTTGAATCCTTCAATGCATGTGACTTGATCGGTGATAGAAGCGCTGAGCCATGTCTGCACGTCCTCCGCCTGCTCCTTCTTCCACTCTTCGGGTCTCGTCAGCAATATCAATGACTCGTTTAACTGCTGCACCGTGTATTGAAACAACATCTTGCAGTCTTGAATTGCAGCACGCTTAATTTCATCGTCCGAGCTCAGCAACACGGACTGAGAGGAAGTCACAATTGACAGCTTTTTAACTTCCTCGAGGCTGACCTTAACGGAAGTTATAGCCATGTCTTTCATAGAACTCCCTGATTTCAGAGATTCTTCATAATATTGAGATTGCAGGGTTGAGACACAGACATCTGGGTAAAGCGTGGCATTACATGCAGACTTCAGAACAACATTAGGGCTCACTCCCTCTCCCTTGTGCCCTGTAGCACACGCAAATGCAGCTAAGAGTAAGAAAAGAGCAGCGAAAGGTTGCCTAATCTTTTTCATCTTGCTAGCAAGTCTTTACTCGAAATCCTACAAACTATAATTAAGGAAAGAAATATTTCTGTGAGCTTTGCGTCCTTGACTAGGGCTTAGGCCGTATTTATAACTGAACAGTTCCATAGAGAACTCTGTGATCACCACATCAATAGGTAGTAGCCGGCCCGCTCTGCTCGTCAGGTGAGGAGATTCAAAAGACAAATTCCTGTCGTACATTTTGGATTCTTACCAATTATTAGAGTACAAAGCAAGGCCACGGAGAAACACCACGGTGGACAGATGACGGCTCACCAACCAGTAGGTCCTGATTCCCCATGATAATGAGCGATGGGCGCAGATATTTATTATCGCTGACCTATGTTGGAGAGATGCTCGTGAATAGTTGTGGCCCTTAAATGGATCCCCCACTGACTAGATCGGAACATTCATTCTTGAGCTCCAAGTTGAGAATGCAATGTTTCTTCCATAAATTCCAAAGTGATGTCACAAATGTCTACGATTTTTTTTTTCTAATGATAGAAGCAAAATAATGAGTACAATACAAAAGGACTCAATGTCTACAATTGATTGGGAAGTCATACTTTCCACTCATTAACAAAAAATTATTCATCCTCTTTATGTCTCATCCTATTTTTAATAATTGAATTATTTCTTTTTTAATAAAGTTTTTCTTCTAATAATAAAAAAAGAAAGATACATCACCCTTTCTCGGTTTTTATTTCTTTATAATCATCGTTTAAATTCATTGAAAATGTGCATTAAGTTATTTTTAGTTGAAAATTTAAATATGAAGAACAATATATTATGTTATGAAATTTAGCATTTAGATCTAGATATATATACCTTGATTTCATAACAGTGTATCCCACTTTTTTTTTAATTAAAGAGGAACATTGAAATTAATGTTTAAATTCAATTTTCATCTTCTTCATGTATAGCAACTAAATTGTTAAGAACATTAAGATAATGTGAACTAATAATTATTAGCCACCACTTGTAGCAGAATTGACTGGGGCTTGGGGTTTGCATTCCTCGAGGTCACAGGTTCAAACCTCTGTCGTAGTGGGAAAAGGCAAGGGTCAGTTATCTTGTGTGCCAGTTCCTGCTCTATTGACCCAGGGTATAGGAATGGACTTTGCCCCTAACCTCTTTGAGATTAGATAAATTTAGTGGGCGGGGGATCTCACCCATAGGGGACTAGTCTTGCCCTAGCTTGTCCTAGGTACCCAAGATATGGGCTGCTGGGATGGGTCATAGGGACACCCCTGTAGTAACAAAAAAAATAAAATTATTGATATTTTGTGTGTAGATTCTAAATTATTTGTGATTTTTTTTACATATGTCATAAGAATTTTTTTTATTGTCAACAATATGTTAAAAAGTGACATTTAGTTCTTAATTTAAAAAAAAAAAAAAAACTCTTAAACATATTTTGGTAACACTAATATCTGGTGCAAATAGTTTTTTCATAATTTTTTGTTACATAATTTATTTTATTATTTTTTAAGGGAGATTAGTTATAATTTAGATATAATTTTATTCTACATTGCATTTTTTTTATTGTATATACCTAAATTAACTTTTTATTTTGTTGAATTAAGAACATCAATATTTAGTACACACATATTTTTTAGAAAATAATTATTTTTTTATTTTTTTTCCACGTATGGAACATAGATCCTTGATGTCCAATGAAAAAATTATTTTCGCTACTAAACACAAAATAAATATAATATTAACATTAAATATATTTAGAATTATACATTTTGGAAAGCTTGGATTGAGGGTTATGATCTTGTAACAACCTCTTATCATATTAATTCCATTTTCTAGTCCAACCCAAGGATTGAAATGAAAATTTATAAGAAAAATCTAAGTGCCAAGGAAGAAAATTCCATCCAAGGACCTTTGCTTAAAGGACCTTCAAACAAAGGTACCCAAGGACATTCATTTTAAGGACCTTGATATCTTCACTCAAAGGAACTTCAAACAAAGGCATCCAAAGACCTTAATTTGAAGCTAGCCTTAAACAAATATCCCTTTCATGTTTAAAAAATATTAAAAATCTATATGACCTTGTTTGAAGGTATTTATACAAACACCTTCAAACAAATGTGTTTTTTATTTTTTTCAACCACACAAAATTCTAATGTTCTACAAGTGAAACACAATATTTTAGGTCTACCCTATATCAAAATATAGAGAAAAGAAATTAGAAATGATGTATAAACATGATTCCTATTATATACCTAACTAAATCTCTAATAGATAAAATATAAGTAAGAAAATGGCAAGAAGGGAATAAACTTCTCACCAAACAAACCTTGTTGACTTAGCCCTATAATCGATATGATTGGTTGATTGTTGAAGATTAACGTGATTGCTCAATCTAGCAACATAACCTTGCTTTGTATCCAATTTATATTCTTAAAAGTGTCTTGTGAAATTGTTGATTCATAAATTTTAGATGAGGATAATGGGTGGATGAAATTTGATCTTATGCAATGAAGGGATGAGGTTGATCCATTTATAAGAGAGAATGATAGATCAGAAAGTGATATATTTAGATTGATGTACATGATTAGGGAAAAAATTAGGAAGATATAGAGGGTAGATATTTTCTCAATGTTGATGAAAGGTGAGGATTAAAAAATGATCTTTTTAGAGCCATGTTGACTTGGAGACTTATGCATTTCAAGCCTTTTTCCCCTAAAGCCATATGCAAAATGATTTTTTTTTTAATTTTAAACAAAGTGGTTGAGGAATGTGTAAATGATTAATTAGTTAATTAAATATAGTTTGTTTATTTAACTAATGATGAGGGAGATTTTAGAGAGATTACATAAATATTTTGTATTTATTTAATTTATGGGAGAATATTGGGGGTATGATTGATTAATTAAATAAATATAGTTGATTCAATCAAGGTAAAATTTAGAAGAAAGGTTGAATTGGTTAATTTAATTAAATAAATAAAATTAATTTAACCAATCAATGTTAGAAGAATGGATAGATTGACTACTTAAATAATAAAAAAAAATATTTATTAATGTTGAATAATGATCAAATAAACTTAAATTTAATTAATGTTGAAAGTATATAGACATGATATACTTGGTGTGATGATAGAAAAAATAAAGGAATACATTTTAAGTACTTTAAATAATCAAAATGATTTATTTATTAATGTTAAAATAATGATTAAATTATTTTATTTTATTAATGTTTTGCATGATAGACTTGGTGGGATGATAGAAAAATAAAGGATTACATTTTACCCCTCTTTGAGATGGCATTGCAACTAAAATGATTTAATTTCATAGAAGATAAGTATAGATAATGTGATAGAATTGCTAGTAGGATGTCCCAGACACTTGGAAGAAATGATCTTAGAAAATGGTTTAGTGATATTGCATTGAGAGAATAAATGGATTGGCATGACTTGGGTGGTTACTCAAAAGAAGAATTTGGTCTAAAGGTATAAGGAATGGATAGAAGGGAGATATTATTAAAGATGCATGAAGGTTGGGTGTCAGAGCATAAAATTGTGATGTTATAAAAGAATAAAAATGATAGAATGAGGAGAAGTATAATGATGATAATGAGGATGAATTTGATGATGAATGAATTTAAAAGTATATGCATGTGCATAATAAGATATGGAGACAAACCTAGTTTTGTTGTAGCACATGACATTATGCACTAGTGTATAAGGATCATGGTGATGATGTGTTAAGCTCATGAGGGATTGATATCCAAGTAGGTATATGAACTTATGCACCATGATATGGAAGATCATGATTAAATTGGTCATAAAGTTCCCTCAAGGATCAATTCAAAAATTTAAGCCACTAAAGAAACACACACAACCAACCAAAAAACCTAGTATGCCAAGGAAGAGTGATCAAGTTATATTTTAATAGTTTTTGGAGTACACTCAAGTTAGAATTAGATAGCTTTGTAAAGACCTGATTATGTTATGACCCGAGCATATTATTTTTACTTGCTTGAGCTTGGATAGCTACTACATTAGCTACCCCCTTGTTTATTTTTTATCTTCTATAAGTAGATGCAACCCCAAAAAAATCAATATGCGAGGATGAGGCCAAAGCCCCATACTAGGCTAACATATGTTGATAGTCTTTGAGTGTAGTACACATATGGGAAAAGGAAGAATATTTCATTAGGGAAACTCACTCCCTCAATACTGGCTAAAGACATCCCATGAACATCTTCTGGATACCATGGTTAGGCATGGAATAGGGATTTGGGAAGAAATAGATTAATAATGAGAAATGCAATTAGTTAGTGTAGCATTGTAAATTTTCTCCCTTAACAATTTCACCTTAGATTTTACTCCCTCCTATACATTACTTGGACCTAATTATGCACCTAATTTCCTAACTTATGTACTCCATGGCCTATTTTAAACATTTATTGGAAAATCAAATATGCAAGATCAAAGTATGCATTTAATATTTTCTCCCCAACAAGTTTTGGATCCCATAAAAAGTGGGATCTAGACTAGGGTGTCATGCACCCTAGTCCTCTTAAATTGGCTCAAAATTTAAATATGTTAGTGTCAATAATTTATTATTTGATTTATTTAAATCTTAATTGCCATCCATTAGGATTTAATTTTTGGGAATTCAAAAGAATCACATATAAATACATAGTATTTTCACAATTTTAATTAAGTAGAAGCAAGAAGGAAAATCATTGAGCAAATTGAAAATCTTGAAATCGATCAAGGACAAACAAGAGAAGATTTATCAACATTATTGCAACATTATTTTCAAGCATCCTATCAATCCATCATCTTGTTTTTATGTAAGTTTATTCATGTTTTGCGATCATTTGTTTTGTGAGTACTAAATATTGTAGGTCTTCAAATCAAATCAAGTCAAGAAACAAGGAATCCTTTAAGGTGATGAGCATGAAATTAGTCCATGAAGGAGATCAAATGTGAGTGGCAAGTTGGATCAAGTTGTCAATTCATTACTTTATTATCATTTAGCCTCTATCCCTCAAAAGGATAAGCTCTCTTTTATCATCAATTTTTCCATTGTGGACATAGAAATACCAACACGGGGTTTGACTAAGGTAAGCCCCTATATGGCACAACCCTTCCTCTCATTTTGTGTGTGCAAGTTAGAGATTTGAAAAGGATTAGAAGAAAATTGAAGACAATTTTCTCATTTATGGATTCAAGCCCTACAACTTGGAAAAATATGGAAACCCCATTATCTCAATGACAGGTGAAGATCTGGCAATGGGATTTAGAGGGAATAAGCCATAGACTAGGGACCTGAGGCTTGTGAATTCAATTTCTAGTTTTAGCTCCCCAGTCTAGGGTTCCCTTGGTGCCCTTGTCCACCTAGATCAAGATCAAACTTAAATACAAGATGCATCAATATTTTCTCTAGTCATTTCTAGTCTTCAATTTTATTTTTCATTTCCTAATTTTTCTATTTTCATGGTTAGCTAGTTACATCATTGCATTTCATCAAAAAAAATTGCAACCCTCTAAGGAATTTTGATCCAAGGTTGATTAACTCACCTTTTATTTTGCAAGTTAATCTCATACCCTTGCTAACCTAAATTCTAATATTTTGTAAGTGAAAAGTAGCTAGATCCTAGTTAAACTCCAGGTTCACTTTTCCTATAAAACATTTTGGTGAAACTGGCATATCTTACACTTGCAATTTCTTCTAATTTTTTATTGCATAAATTTGAAAATTAAATTTAAAAACTAGGTTATTTGAAAATTTTGTTGATAATTTGCATTCATTTCCTAAAATGCTATCCATTTTCATTAGTTTTTCATCATAAAAGTTGAAAAATACTTAAAGAATTAAATTACAAAAAAAAATTGGATTTGATTTTTCTTATCTAGAGCTTAGATTTGAATTATTTTCATTGAGAAAATTAATTGCAAAATTATCTTATTATTTATGTATGCATATTTTAGTGAAAAAGGTTGAAAAAATGATAAAATTGTATTGTGTATTTGTTCTGAAAGATCCAAAATCATTTATTTTCTATATTTTTTTAGAAAAATAATCAATTACAGTATTTAATTTCTAGAAATTATCATTTGAAAATATTCAATTGTCCTAAAATTATCCAATATTGCATGCATACATGTGCTTCATATAGAAAAATTAGGTTTTGGTACATTTCTAGAATTGAACCTCTGAAGCATAAGAGCCTTAGACACTGTAGATGATTGCCATATTTTTAATTTTTTAAAACTACATCTCTGGTCTAGGGTGCCTAGAACCCTTGTCAAGCCAATTTGAGCCTAAATTTTATGTGCAGAACCTTACCTCTGGTCTTTGCTTAGATTTTGTCTCATTTTTTGAAGATCACTCACGTAATTGTTTATTTTTTCTAAGCATTTCTAGTTTGATGTATAGGACATAACATAATGTTTTCATTGCAAAAATATTGTGTTGTCATAGTTCATGTTCTATTGTTAGATCTTGTTAAGTTATTCAATGAATTTTTGTTGCAAGCATGTGAAAATGAGTTTCTCTCTCCTCTTTTGTTATTTTTCTTTGATTCCTCTCCTAATATCCCTCCTAATTATGAGAGTAGCTTTGTGCAAGAGAATACAATCATGAAAATCATATTTTTTCTTCTCTTGATATCTCACCTACTTGTGAAGAAGGTATTTTAGGGACAAATGATCCAATCATTAAGCATCATGAGAATCTTGTTTGTTTCTCTCCCAATACCTATCCTACTTGGGAAGATATTTTGGCACAAGAGGATGAAATAATTGATACATTTATTTCAAAATACATTAATTTGGTTTGCATAGATGAAGATATTAAATTTTCATTAGATCCCCTATTGATAGAGTATCGTCAACAAGTAGTTAACTTAGTTGAGGTTATGAACCCATAATTAACTATTGAACCTTCGTCAACAAGTAGTTAACTTAGTTGAGGTTATGAACCCATATTAACTATTGAACCTCCTTTAATTATTGGGACTCCTAAAAATCCTCTAATTATTTGCCTATGTCAAACTACATGAAGGTTGCAAAAATGACTCAAACCTTCTTAGCCAATCAGATCCTTGATAATTACCATTTAAAATATGTTTTGTTAAAAAAATTGAATCCCTCAAAACATAACATAATCCTCAAATTTCACTTGCACAAAACAATTCGCGCACCTCATTCACTACAAGGTACATAGATTATTCATTCCTTTAAGCAATTTGGAATGTGATAGTTCCTACCTAAGGTACTAAAAAAATAATAATATAAGAAAATTAGAATGTATAATATCACATATTGACTTTATGCAAAAACATACTATATACAAACTAATTATTATTAATAGAAACAACTTAAAAAATTGAAAAGAAACACATATATAATCTTGTAAGATTCATTCTAGCTAAGTTACATACGTTCAAAAAATTTCCAACAAAAATTGTTGGCTAAATGCATATTTAGCACTACTTTGAGTCCAATTTACCAAAAAAATAAAATTACTTGAAAAACTTTATGTTTCAACAACTTCTACTCATGTTAAAAACATTTTTAAAAAATATTAAAAATACCATTTTGTAGATCAATAAGTTTAGCTTTCAAAAATGTATATATTTTAATAGTTTAATTATTATTTATATTTTCCTTTTTTATTTTTACTAAAAGTTGGTTATATAATTAAACAAAATGTATTCCTTTAATCTAAAAAGCAACCAATCATGTGATGCCACACCAGCGCTCAACTACCCATGATGTGAATGCACAAGTATTGGTCACTTTTTTTTGGGCCTTTTTGGACACCTTGACAAAAAGCATGCTGATGTGGCATCATATTTGATGATGTGGCCCTGAAATGAAAGTTATAAGCAAGGGACTTACCAAGTAAACTGTTGTAAAAATTTGAGAGTAATTTGAAATTTTCACATAGAATAATTAGAAGCACGAAGTTAGGGTGCACAACTACTAAATCCTCTCCTATATTTGGATGCTAGTTAAAGACACTCATTACAACCAAAACATAAGACAAAGAACATGATCACCCTTGCAATTATTTATTTATCCCTTTATTTATGTAATTACTAATTAGTCTAAATATTTTAGGTAAGGGGTGGTTTTCCTGTTACAATCATTGATCATTTTGTTAGATGTAGACTAGGTAGTGGAGGACAACAAAAATCAGCTACGGATGCACTTAAGATGCTCTCCGTATTTAATTGATTCTACTTGGCCGTTAACCGCAAGTCTTTGGCAAAATATTGATTCGCCTACAAATCGTTTTAAAAAGTGTGGGATAATAATTAGCATGAGGAGTGGGACCCAACCTTTTATGCATTAGATAAACAAGAATATATTGTCGTGGAATCTTCAGGACGCTTCTCCCCTATGTTACTTTCAATCTTATCATTTTTTTTCATTTTAAAGGTTGTATTTGAATTTAATTGATAAAGTTCATAATATACTATTTAATTACAGTATTTATCTTTGTAGATTGTATAATAGTATTTGTTGGATAGTTGATAGATGGGTTGTGACATACTAATTAAATGACAAGTCATATGTGATCAATGAAAATTATAATTGTTAAAACTGAATATTATAATTCGATTTGTGTCAAGTATAATTATGATTAGTATAATTGAAGTTGAGTTTATTCTATACAACAAATATTTGTTAAATATTAGTGAACAAATGATTTGTTAGTACAGACCCTTATAATGTTGTTCAAATTGAATTTATTTTTTATATTAAATATTTGTTAAATATTAATGATCAATGATTTGTTAGTAGATTGAATTTATAATAATTAATAATATTTGAATTTAATTAGTCAATAGGCTACACATAGTGTGAGATTTGAGCTTGAAACAAGTCTCCTACCTGCAAACTACTATTGAATCATCGGAAAATAAGTTTTAGCTATCGTTTTAATGGTAAACCAGCTGCCATTTAATGGTAAATCAACTCCCATTCAATGGTAAAAGCCTTCAAAATCTCACTTATCAATATTGATTTGCCAACTAAATGGGAACATTCTATTTCCATTTGCAATGTTTTTTGTCAATTCAATAATAACTTTCTTTTTCATTTGCATTGTTTTATGTTCTAAATCTGTATACAAATGTTTCAAAATCAGATAATACTTAATTTATTAAAGAAAAAATCTAGATTTGTCTCAGTTTATTTTATTTCATTCCATTATACTAGAATTTGTAGCACATGACATCCATGACTCTACGAAAATTCACAGCTGGCAATTCACCATGAGAAAATTCACTGCTATGACAAATGGCAATGAATTGCTGGTGGTGGTGAATTTGTCATGGCGGTGAATTTTCCCACGGTGAATTGTTGGCCGTGAATTTTCACCACTGGTGGTGAATTTTCTTTGAGGCGAATTTGTCATGGCCGTGAATTTTCTCAGGGCGAATTGTTGGCAGTGAATTTTCCACGGTAGATTACTGATGGTGAATTTCCCTATGCTGACATCCATACACACCTATGCACAAACACATACTCTCTAATATATTAACATACATATAACTTTTTCTTGATATAATCCTTAACTTCTTTTAAATGCAAATGCCAATTGATAAAAATTTATTTGATTACACTATTCAATAAAATTCAAACCTTGATAATATGATATATAAGAAATGAGACACCAATGTGAACAACCTGCTATGCCGCCATCCTATTTGGAAACTTTCAATAATTTGTGCCTCCGTAGAAAGTCATTCCTTATGAAAGACAAGTTCTGTAGAGAGCTAAAATGAGAATCTTCTAAATGGTGGACCAGGACTGTCACACAAATCTTTAAAAAAGTAAATACAGTTGTTTGTTTGCGAGAGCCACCGACATTTCTGATAGGATGGGGTCCACGTCAGTGGCCGACCACGGAGCAGGACCATTCCACAACCCTCACAAAATGTGACTTTAACTTTTACCAGATGGACGTTCTCTGATTCTAAGCGACCTGTGTTTCTGGTTTCATCTCCCATCCCTATTGCTTGGATAACGACACTACCATAGATGTGAAGATGGACAAAGAGAACAAACGCATAACCCAGCTGTTTGTTGTTACCACATAGTAGGGCCATTACCATGAAGTTCACATTTTAACAACATGGACAAAGGGAACAAACACATAATCCAATTGTTTGTGTTACCACATAGTAGGGTCAAACTTGTTATGGCACTATCATGAAGTTCACATTCTAACAACATGATGGGTGCATTGTTCTATGAGAGATGAGGTAGAAGCAAGAATTTATGAAAAATATATATGGTTATTAGAGGTCGTTATAAAGATAAGGATGAGTAAAAAAAAAAAAAAAAGGGACAAGCATGGAAAAGTATTAGTAGGGTCAAACTTGTTATGGCACTATCATGAAGTTCACATTCTAACAACATGATGGGTGCATTGTTCTATGAGAGATGAGGTAGAAGCAAGAATTTATGAAAAATATATATGGTTATTAGAGGTCGTTATAAAGATAAGGATGAGTAAAAAAAAAAAAAAAAGGGACAAGCATGGAAAAGTTTTAGGAGATTTAAGTCTTTTAGTAAATCTAAGGTGAAATGTTGGATCCATAGCAAGATTAGGAATATCAAGAATGATAATAAAGCAAAGAAAGTCAAAAGGATTTTGATGATGATTTAGACATGACAATTTAGTGACAATCTTGGTGATGGTGTATGGATGATTAATTTTGAACCTTCTTTTCAGTTGACTCCACGTATAGAGTTGTTTATTCATTACAATATGTACAAAGGTGGATAGGTGTATTTGCAAGATGACTACTTAATTTTTTTTTGGTTTCACAAAATTCAAGTTTGCTCTTGCAAATGGGAGGAAAATGTATCTTTATACTGCTTCAATAGTTTATCAAGCAACCTATTATCTATGATTAAGATGTGTGAGTTGGATGTGCACATCGTCTTCAACAAAGAACAATGCAAAATAATGCTTAGGACGACTATGCTAGAAGCGAGAGTTCATGATGACATTTTAGACAAGCTAGATGCCAACACTATAGTTGGCGATTCTTTATCTATTGAATGAAAATGTAATAGTCTCAAGCAAAATTCTTAAATCATGTGTTTGACTTGAGGGTGATGGGACATGAACCATGCTACCATGGGAAGCTTCATATTGTATGTAGTGGAATTTTGTGTAGTGAAATGATTAGGTTTGATTCTATTAAATTATGACTAAAGGACTAGGTGTTTACACCTTGCAATTATTAGGTCTAGTTGGAATTGGTTTATATTTATGTATTGTAAATAATTGTGTCCATGTATAAAAGAGGACATTCCACTTGGATAGAATCATGTAGATTACATAAATGGCATTCTCCACTAGATGTCATTAATCTTATGATAGTTGGATAAGTCAACGATTTGAGGGGTTATTGTGTGGACTTGGACTAGCATCTTTTACTAACTATTCATTACTAGGTGCACACATGTAGAAGTCTGGTTAATACTTCATGGTAAGAATCCTCATAATTGCATTTGAACCCCATGGCTCTAGGAGATAAAATAATCAAATAAATAGTTACATTCTATGTTGGGAGGAACATATTTTGGATGTGTGAAGCTAAATTTTGATTATAAGACTTGGGCACCCATTTTGGGCACATGTTTTTAGGAAACTATTTAAGGTTTCTTGGATCTCCTTGAACTAATGAGGTCTTGGGGTGGAGATTATATGTCATATTTTATTTTCCTAGACATGACACTTAAGAAAGAACAAACTATGCATTACCTACAAATGTTGAGCTTTAAAAAGACTATTTCTAAGCTAGCCTACAACCTATTGATTAGTTGCCTAACCAACTTTTTCCACCTTTATCCAAACTATCATGTCTTAACAGATGCATCCTTCCCACAATAGGCATTATCCAATCCGAGCACATACCTTTTGGTAAGAACATCTAATGTTTGTTGATTTGTTTGTTTAATGAGTCTTTTTATTGCTTGATTTATCATAATACCCCATTCCTATACTACTCGAGGACATATTAAAAGGATTAGAGGAGCATGAATGGGGCAAGGTCATGGTTTTCATATGTCATATTTGTGGAATGCTCTTGTTACATTATTGGGGCATGTACATTCTTTGTGTGTGTTGAAATGGATTCTAACATTGACAAACTTCCTTTACATATAAGATCATCTAATACCTTTTTACACAAGGGATATCATGTTATAAGATAATTTCCCTCGCATATTTTGACAAGGTTCTATTATGTCTATTATGAATGAGGATATTCCCTCTTGTTTGTAGAGTCAAGGTCCATGCAAAGGATACCAAAGTCACCTTGGTTTGTCATACCTTGGTGAACATATATATATTTTCTACAAAAATATTTATGATGATATAAAAAGAATAAACAAAAAGAATAGTATCTACCAATAGCATATCCATGGATCCAAATCAATCTATTTCCATTCATCTATCTCATTTACATATATTTCTCTCATTCATCATTTCCACCCAATTATGTGATATCAATCAACAATAACCATAACCATCTCATCACTATCTTCCACTATATTAATCCATAATCTCATAACCTCCTCCCTCCCCACCTTCCTCCTCATCTAGATATTTCTTATCCTACTATTGTCATTTTATTTCATCTCTGTAACATCTACCCACAACCTTTTTGAGAGTTTGACCTAAAAATTTCATTTTTTCACCAACCTCTCAAGGGGGCATCCTACCTCCATTTCTTCATTCATTGGGGGAAACTGCCAGGGCATGTTATCACAAATTATTTCATACTTTCTTTGAAATAATGTTATAATTTATTTTTTTGATGTTATGGGTGTCTCTCGTCTTTCCTTCCTAGCTTGTAATTTAAATGAGGCTGGTTTCTACTCTTCTCCCTGCTATGTTGCACCTGTTGTCTTCCTTGCCTAGGTGCGAGTTGTTTGTTGATCTCACTGGCGATGCTACCCCCAAACCTCTTATTATGGGGACTATTGTGTGATTTATGGCTGAGGCTACACCAAAACCCCCTTCCTATGAGGACTCTTATGGGTTCTCCCATTGCAATGAATGACTCTATTTCACATTCATTTGTTGATGCTATGGGGACTAACAGGTCTGGGGAGGGCTACATGCATCCTCTATGATGTGTAGTTGCTGCTCTTGTTATTTCCCTTGGTAAGGAAGTCTATGAACACGTTGATTTCTACTCCAAGACTACCCTTATTTGTACGTTTTGTCATTTGTGGCCTTCCCTCCCTAATCTACACCTCTAGATCTCCAATCATTGGTCTTTGTTAGTTGAAGGTTTGATGGACATTTACCCTTCTACAAGAGGATTTTTTTTGTGGGGTTTTGTTCTCTTAAGGATAGACAGTTAGTTTAGACTATGGCTTGTGGGAATGGGATTCTCACCCCCTATCCATGAGGCCTTGGGTTCATTCCTTTAACCCTTTGAGGGAATCCATAGATGTTGTTCCTATTTGGGTGAGATTGACATATCTTCCCTTACATTTCTAGTGCCCCTCTACTGATGAGGGCATTGGTAATGCTCTTGGTAGGTTCTTGAAAGTGGATAATGCTTCTAAGAATTTTACTCACACCTCCTTTTCTTAGATTTTGGTGGAGGTTGATTTTTCTAAGGCTTTACCTGGTGAGGTTGTTCTTTATGTTAATGACTGGTGTTGGTCTCAACTAGTGGTTGACAAAGGTATTCCTTTTCATTACAAACACTATTTTTCTATTCGAAACTTGGCTCATGACTGTTCTTAAATCTCTCATCCTATTTCTTCCTCCACTTGGTGGAAGAATTCTCTCTGTGAGCATTTAATGATGTACTTTGATGTGGAATCTTCTTTTGATGACAATGATTCAAAGCCGCCTTCTCCTTCTCTGTTAACAAATAATCCTGTTGTTGTATGTGTAGCTTCTTTTATGGCTTTTGTTGTGTTGTCTCTAGACAAGGATACTCCTAATGTTGTGTGTGCTACTTCCCTTGGGGGCCCTTGCTACCCACTTTCTAGAAAAAGTTGCGTTATCTACAAATACTAGTGCTTTTGGCTTGGTTATGGCTGCTTCACTTGAACTATCTATTGTTCCACTTTTTAGTTACTCTAAAGGGGATTCTCCCCCTTCCGTTCAAAATATTTTGATTATGGTTTTTGATTCTTCTTGGACAATTGTGTAACGTAAGAAGAAACATATTTCTAAGAAGGTCACTATTTTATTTAACATGCCCTTGGAGGCAAAGTCATTGGGTTCTAGCTCTGGTGCTTGAACTATAATTTCTTCCTAGGTTTTTTTTTTTATTCTGTCTTTTGTAACTGGTGGGTCCTTCCTTGCTTCTGGTCTGCTTTTTGTTGTTGTTATTGTCCCATTGTTTCTAACTAGTTTTCTATGTTTGGCCAGTCTAATTTGTTAGGAAAATTTTCTCTTTTTTTTACTTTGTATGGGTTCAGGGCCCTTCCTTACTAATCTAATAAAAAATAATGCTATAAAAATGTATTGTCTCAAAGAAGGGAAAAAAATATGACTTACATATTTCTTCTACATCATCATTTTCCATCATTAGGTATCATCAGTCTATCTTCTACATTTAATTAAATAATTTCATTATATAATTAAATTAATGTTTTTTCCTCCTCGCCCATGAGCTAGTTAAATATTTTATTATTATTTAATGTAATGATGGAAATTGACCCCCTTCTTGGAGACAGGGAAATTTCTCATTTAATTTGGACCTATTTTAGTATCCTTGCACTAACTACCCCTTTAAATCATCATTAATAGGCCCTTAAAACCCATTATTTCAAATCTTGAGGCTTATTTTAGCTAAAAACCTGAAAAAATCATTTAAAACATCAAAAATCCTAAAACCCACCTCAGAAAGCTAGAGTGGGACCCATTCACAAGAGCATTCAAGTTTCAAAAGCAAGCAAAGTTGAAGTCTTGGAGCAACATTAAAGTGTTTTTGCAAGTCTTCAAGCTCACTTTCACTCAAGATCTAGCATTGTCAAGGGTTGATCATGGTTGTCTATGGTGAATCACGATGGGTCATAGGTTGGGGAGATGCAACTAGCCATCAAGCCAAGCCTAAGGACTTGTTTCCTAAGTGATTCCATCCTCCATTATCACTCTACATTCAGCCTAAGGAAGGTAAACACATTTTTGAGGCTCATTTGGGTGATCAAAGATCTCTCAAAATGAGTCATTCATTGTCACATTTCCATTCATGCATCTCATTCTTACACATTAGAATAGGGTTGCATCATGTTTCAGATTTCCTAGTCTTAGACACACTTAAGGCTAGGGTTTACAGTCCTATTTCCATGCATATTTCATTATTTCCATCTAGGTTTAATTACCAAACTGGGGGTTTGATCAAGGTAAACCCCCCATTTAAGCAAATCAAGTATCTATTCTATTTTGCAGGTATTTTCGCAAATTCAGATTCAAAAATTAGTCTAGAAGGGAAGGGTAGAGATTGGAGTGCAGATCTAAAGTTTGAATTCCTGAAAAAAGAAGAACAAGAATGATTTTCCAAGAGTGGCAAATGAGTCCCACTACAGGTGTTTTTCAAAACTGTTTGCATACTCAGATACCCTTTTTCCTGAAACTAGTTCCTATACAAAAATCCAAATCTGGGAGTGATTCACCTAGAATGGCGAATGAGTCCCAATAGGTCAAAAAATCAATTTCTGGAGCATTTCAGAGCTTCAATCAATCACCTTTATATTTTCCAGTTGCAGACCATTTGAATTTCTAACAACTTTTTATGTTGTTTCATTTACATTTCTAGGTCATTGCATTGAATTAATGTTTAGAGTTGCATTTTGCATTTCATTTGTCTTTCCAAGTTCTTACTTGGTGGTGAGCCCCTTTTTAGTTTGCATTCAACCGTTAGGACAACCCTCTTGCAAGATCTCTTTCTCCTTTGCATTGAGATCTCAAGGGTTATCCTTGAATAAAATTGGAGAAGTGGGTGTGCTTATGTCCTAAAACCATATGATAGTACTATACCACTTTTTCATCATTTCATTTTGGTGAACCTAAGGATACCCTAGGGTTGTTGCACATGGAAACCCTGTTAGTCTGGTACACATGATATGCTCCAAGCACAACACCTGTAGCAACATACAATGTACATACCATACTGTCAATCTCTCATAATGAAAACCATCCAAGATCATAATACAGATGAGCTAGGATTTTGTGCCCCCAGGCATACATGGTCATGTGCTCTACCATCCCTTGAATCATGTGTACTAATCCTCCCTCTAAGTGTGCTCCCCGACCTTCAAGGATGAGTACTAGTGCTACTATGAACATCATAATTCATGCAACCAGTGGGGCCCGTGAGTAGAGCAACATTGTTGGATTGATCTGAGGCCTCACCATACCACTATGCATTGGAACTATGAGGCAGTATTGGATGTTGTATTTCATCTCCCAGAATGATCGCTCCACTAGGAAACGTACTCCCTCACCCAAAATCGAAACTTAGAGTATGTAATGTACGTCCTCTAGTGTAATGGTCATCTCACCGGTAGGAAGATGAAATGTTCATGTATCAACATTCCATCACTATGCTAATTCCATCAACATAGGATCATGGTACCTCATGGGGGCCATGAGGTACACCTAGTATACTCCCGTAGTCTGCAGGATCTATGTCTACTCTATTGAAAGAGTGGGGGCTAGGTCTTGGAGGTGGTTGATCTATCTACCACCCAAATGTTGTTGTGAATGGGTAGGAATCTAACAAAAAAGAAAAAAATTGTCCTATAAGCATTCTAAACTCTTAAATTTTTACATCAAAAATAAAAAAATTGTACTAAAGTTGTTCTAGTGTACTCTCCTAAAGGTCTTGTGTTGCCAAAAAATGTATAGTTGACATTTTTTATGCTCACTTGAGTCTCTCTTATGGACTTTGGCTTGATTTTTCCTAGGTCTAATGTTGTAATGTGGTCAACATGTTCACATTAGGTCTTGGACCCTTGTGAATCATTAAGACTTCTAGGTTGTCTTGTAAAGGTGTTGTGACCCACTTTCACACTTTTCTAGGACCCTTTCATCATAATTCACCTAAATATATCCTTTTTATTACTTACCAAGTCTTATTTCAAGATGTTGTAACCCACTTTCATGCTTTTCTAGACTTTTCATCACTAATTCAACCCTTTCTGATGTATAGATGACCCTTTAATACACTTTCTAACCATTTTTAAGTGTGTTTTTTAGGATACTCCCATTGGACAACATTTAATGCCCCATAATTCCCAACAACCACTTAATTTGCTTAAGTGGGACTAAGTTTCCAGTAGGGGTGCATTAGTCCTTTTTGGCACAAAACTCAGAATAATTTCAAATTTTCGGTGGGATTTTGTCCTCTAACCCTTGAGGTCGGCCCGTGATGTGTTATTTTCAAGAAATTTTAGTAAAATCATGCATAAATAAGGGTTTTTCTCCTCATTTTGTATCTCCTACAATTTCATAATCTCTTTCACTCATTAAGCATTCAATCTTACAAGAAATCAAGCATTATCAAGTCATCCATTGGAGCACTTCATTGCATATCTTTAGATTTACACATCAAGGGTTTGACTTCATATGCAAATTTGTCAAGAAAATAAGTATCGTAAAGTGGTCAAGAAGTCTTCAAATTCAATCAATTCATCACAACCCTAATTCAAGCTTGGAGACACTTTCTACCCCATTTTATGTAGAATTAAGTGTGAACACATGTCAAGAAAGGAAGTGCAGACCTGAGACTACAAGATTCTAACTCGAAATCCACGAGATTTGCAGGATGACTAAGTCACCACTACTGGTAGTGGTAGTTCTCAAAAATGTTGGTTTGAAGCCACAAGAGGTTGCCAAGCTCTTGATACATTTTTGGCTAATGAACAAGACCAATTAATGTAGTTGAATCTTCTTCTCTTCAGGCTCTGCCAGACCTAGGTGGGTATACCTATATGGATGAGGAGATTTAGGTGATATGTTTCTTATTTTGGAAATCTATCCATAATGGCAAGTATGAGTGGGATAGATCCAAAGGAAAATTTGGTATAAATTGTATAAGCAATATCAAGCAAATGAATGAATATGTTCAGTTTGTAGACACCGAAATCTGGTTTAAGCCTGCGACTTCAATATTCTTAATAATTCGTATTTCTTCCATGGTCATGATTAAATAATTTCAATTATTTATAATTAATTCACTTTAAATTCAATTCTTCTATTAATTAAATAATCTTAATTATTTAATTGATTCACATCTTCTTTATTCTATCTGATTAATTAAATAAACACTTTTTATTTAATTATGTTACTAATTAACCTTATCCTTCTTGTTAAATTAAATAAATTTTTATTTAATTTACTCTTTATCATACTTCAACTATAATTAAATAAATCCTTTATTTATTTAATTATTCATTTAATCCCTTCGTCACTTAATTAAATAAATCTTATTTATTTAATTATTCTTCAAATATCAAATCTTGAATTAAATGAATTATTTAATTCATAAATTCTATTTTAACGCACTCCTCTATATTTAGATAATTGTTCAAATTATCTAAGTATTCACTCTCACTGGACTCAAAGATTTATTTAAATCGCTCAGTTAACTCTTGATTTAATGTCTGAGTGGCTTTCTCAAGTAATCTTTTCGTCAAATCATTCAATCATCCAGTGCTAACTCAATTGCATGTACATGCAGATTAATTAAATATTCCTATTTAATTAATTAAATTTTGTGCGTGCATTCGAACAAGAGTTGCTTTAATTCAATATTTATCTTTGTCATGCAAATATAATTCTTCTATTTTCGAATACCAATCGTGAAGATTAAATCATTTATTTAATCTTTAATTCCATTTCTAATTTGTATCACTCATGTCGCTACTAATAGGTATCATAATGCATGTCTAATCTGTCAATCTCAACTGTCTATTGATCTTTCGATCCTAGCCTGTCGTCCGAATAATCAATTTTCTATAAATTGATCTTTCATTCTTTATTCCAATCTCTTTCAAAATCTTATGACTTTTTGGACAACTATTTTGAATCTTTGATGTTTTGCTAAATCACTATCATAGGCTATACTTGCACGAACTCTTGAAAATATGAGGGCAATTATACTACAACGGAAAAATGGAGAAGGGCAATCGAGATGATACATGGTATTACACACATATTAGGTGAGATTGTTTTAGTTTATTTACGTTTTTAATTTCCTTTGTTCTCTATTGCTTAGCTTAGATTGCATTTAGAGTTTTTAGATTTGCATTGCATGTTTGCTCTGATCTATTTCTCTGCATTTTTCTAGATGTTACATTTGGTGAACCTGAACATGAAGACACCATCTTCGTGTATTCGTAGACTTTTATTTCATTTTGCAAGTTTTTGTATGGAGCAACGCATCTGCTTGACGAAACGACACAATTGACATTCCTGATCGCATTTGTGAATGAAAACGGCGCATCTGAAAAGGAATCACACATCTGTCATTTTCTGAGCCACAACTAATTGGTAAAATACCGTGACACATTTGACAGAGAAAATGACGCATCTAACTAGTATATTTTAGGTTTAGGCTTTTAATTTACAGTTTCCCTTCGTGTTTTTATTTTTGCTAATCCTCTATTTTCAGCGTGTGTCTTGAGGAGTTAATGAGTTTTTGCAGGATGATTGACGAAGACAATACTGAAAACTAATAATGAATCTTTCTGCAGAACACATGTCAAAGACCCTAGTTAAATTTTTGAAAGAAATTGTTTGGTAGTGTAGCAAATCTTTCATTTGGATTAAAATTAACAAGTGTCTACCATGTTTGGTGCAAAAGCACAATTTTGTAATTATCCTCACAATTTGGTATATCGAAGTATCCTCTCCCCTTGCACATCTGTGCGATCCTGGGTGTAAGAGAAACAGTTACCAACTCTAGAAATTGGGCCTGTTCTAGTGGGAAAAAGTACTCACCCCAGGACAACTCAGACTGGTAGCACCTTGAACCTGAGGGACTTCCAACCGATATATAAAAGTGGATTCTTGGGGAAAGCCCAAGAATCACGCATATGGTTCCAACAAGATGGATCCAAAAGGGGACCCTCGCCGCATGGATCATGCCCTACAAATGGAATGCCCGTCCTAAACACCTTTTGTTTTAGAGACCAACCATTTTTTGGCCATTGCTTAGTATAGTGCAGGGTACAGTATCATGCTCGAAGACACTCACTACTGATCCCCTTGAGTAGAGATAGCAGTTTTTGGGAAGTCACTACCCAAGAATTCAAAGTTGGCATGCTCAAATGACATTAATGAGCCGTGGAGGGGAGCCCATGCCACCAAACTTCTAAGCTATTCGCTCTCGAGAAGGAAAGGTGTTTAGCACCAATCCGGGGTATATCGGTGGGCTATACCAAGTATACAAACCCTTGACCTATTGGCCTATTAGAATTGTACTTGTGTGTTGTCAAATTACACGTTCTTTGAGTCCCAAATCAAACTAAAAAACACTTTGTCTTATGATTGTCTTTGTTTTCCAAAACTTGATCACAGAAAATAGTGTTAGTTTTATATCTCAATTCACTGAAAATACATGTTTAGAGTTGCAACTATTCACTAAAAAGTCACAATTGTTCTGTCAAGTCACATCTGTTTACCTTAGATGGCATCTGCCAAATTAGCTCAAATTTTCTCTGTCAAAAACCGCATCTATCTTAGAAAATCGCACTTGTGATATTCTATGACACATCTGACAGGGTGAGCTGCAACTGTTGTATCAAACAATGCAATTGCCACTGTTGCAAAAATTTTACTAGTGCGTAAGTTTAGGAAAACCGCATCTGTTACACTCTGAGTCGCAACTGTCATTACGAGTCGCATCTGTAAGAAACTTAATCGCATCTGCCAGATTCTAACACTGAACTTTACTAGAAACATGCAACTGATTGACAGAAAGCCACAATTGTGAAACATAACCACATTTGATAATTTTTGTGAAGCATTTTCCAGATTATTAGAAAACTAGAATTGACGGTCACTATCCAGTCATACCAGTCTTTGATCTGTCTTGTCATACTAGTCCTTGAACAGAAACCTGAAATGATTTGGTCAATTTTTGCATCCTTTAGGTATCATTTAGTCATTACCATAGTTGTCCTAATTTTGAGTTTTACTTTCATCTTTGAGTACATATTGCCTTTAGATTTAAACTTCTAGGAAGGTCACTTTTACAAACTTTAGGATAGGCCCACCTTCTACACTTTAGAAAAATCATAACGTCAACAAAATCTATCATTGAACCTAGTCCTATCATCTCATCCTTTGTCTTACAGAGAGTCCTCCTAACTCATCAGTCTAGTTAGGAAACTCAACTTGTCTTTGATCCTCATCCTACATTGGTTCCTTGACTTAACTAAATTGATGCCTTGAGTAGACTTTAGGTAGTTGGTCTCCCCATCTTGGGTTTACATAATTGATTACCTTGGAAGTGTGGTTAGACTTTCCATCTTTAGATATTGTCATTTTAGACTAGCATCATCCTAGAGCATTTTTTATTTTTCCTTCAAAAAATCCCAAAAACATAGACTAGAGTCATACTGTCCATAAACGTAGTTTTTCATTCCTTGCATATTGAGCTAATCTTACATGGTTGAAACTAGGTCTAAGAGAAGAGAGAGAAAAGATGTTGAACCCAAATGAATTCATCAATCCATTCTCCACAAGACCTCACAGGAATTTATTCGACAAATTCACCGCTAGAAACAATCAAGGACACATTGCAGTAGAAGACATAGCTCGGTTATGGCACAAGATCCTAAGTTTTCCTCTTTTGTAGATGAGTACCTAGCAAACGATCGTCAATGATACTTAGCCAAATTGCTAGCTGAAGGCACTACCTTACCCACAAGATTTGATATTAGCACCTTACAAACTCTGAAACCTATGCAAGGGACAAAAACAATGACTGCCAGTACTACTATACCTTAGGTAAATACAACCATACCATCTGACATACCTACACAGAGTACGACAGTTCATACATCTCCATTTGGTACGTC
>VDFB02219816.1:0-13170 GCA_007258455.2 Sequoia sempervirens
ATTTATTCTTTGAACCAGCACAACAAGTCCATTGCTTCAAAGAGGGGAAAAATGTAGACACCTAAAATGTACCGATTGACATTGTGCATCTGATCCTGACTATTAACATCATTTTATTCTGAATCATCCTTCGGTCTAACCATTTAATCAAATCTACATATGGATTAAATTCATCAACACCTCATCCCTTAATTAAATAAATCATTTTTTCTAATTAAGTCACTCTCTCTTGTTAATTAAATCAATCCATCTGATCTAATTATCCCTATTTAATTAAATAATCAATTTATTTGATTAAATCTCTAAAGTCTATCCATTAAATTAAATAAATTAAAACCTTATTTGATTTAATCTAGCACCATCTCTTTTAATTAAATAAATCAAAATCCTTATTTAATTAATCTCTTGTCATATTCCTCTCTTATTTGATTTAAATAAATCCATAAATTTGAGTCAAATAGGTCACATCATCTAACCTCTCTCATTAAATTAATTAACCCTTGATTAATTTAATCTCATCTCATGTCCCATCCTCTAGATAATGCAAGTTGCACATGAAAATGGATTTAATTCATTTATTAAATCTCTATTTTCCTCACAAGGCATCTTTTGGAATATTCTCTCAATTTGAATTCAAAAATCCCAAGTCAACATGTACATCCAACAAGGCAATAACTTCATCTTACATGTCCTTTGTCTTGAGCCAAGTGGCATTTATTGCATTTTCCCTTCCTTCTTGCAAGTCATTTCAACAAATTTGAAATTCAAAATATGCATTTATTGGCACAATCACTCAATCTTGCACATCCTCCGCACCATTCAACGTAGAGTGGCATCATGCCAGTGGATGAATAATGAGTCCCACATTGCTCAAATTTGGGAATTCATCCATCTTAACATCTATAAATAAAAGAGCTCTGTATCCTCTGTTTTGATCATCCCACAATTTGTAAAGTTACCATATAAAATATCTCTCAAATTTCTGTCATTATCATTGAGTTCTTAGTTACTTGGAGTTTTGCAGGTTTTTTTTAGCTTGGATCTCTTACTCTTCACCATCAAAGTGGATCAATCTCCATCAACATATCAAGCTTGCATCCTTGGAATTGGGAAAGGGCCAATTTTCACGTCAAATTGGCACCAATTCCCCCATGGGAACATGAATTTGCACATTTAAATTAGGATTCAGCTCTTTACTGACTGTGTCATTTCCCATTATTATTCTTCTACTATTTTTCTTCCCTAATTTGAGTGTTGTAAATGGATTTAATAGAGGGAATCCTTGTTTTAGGTTGCAATCTCTTGTTTAACTTGTTTATTCATATTGTTTTTTAGAATGCAGAGAAAGGAGTTTCACAATGCACTGTAATTCATAAACATGAAACTATTTTGTGTTAATAAGCATGTTGTTTTTGCAAACAAAAATATGCATAATTGTAATCATGGGATATGTATTTCATTGGTTAAATATTTGCAGAAATCTATAATGTCTTTTTAAGTTGTCCTAATTTTCTTAAACTAAAATCAATAATAGACATAGTGCACTAATGATGCATTCACTGCTATAGTGTCAACCATTCCACTAGCAAAGCTTATGCAATTTGCATCAGTGATTAAATATTTTCCAAAATATATAATGTCTTATTTTCCTAATTTACTTAAACAAAAATGAATAGTAGACCTGCTCCAACCAATAGCAAAAGAGATAAATCATGGTTTTCAAACATGAAAAATATGTCCATGAATCCCAAGTATATAATGTTCCCATATTTTGCTAATTTTCTAAAACTAGAATGAATAGTAGACCTACTACAAAACAATCAAATTTGATTGGCCAAGTGAGTCAAATGAGAAAATTAAGAACTCAAGCATTGTCTATAGAAATAAAACCAAAAATGTTTAGATTATAGAATTTGATTCGTTGGCAAGTGTTGTGTATGAAATGCATTGAGCCAATTTTCAGCGACAAAGCTCACACAGTTTGGATTTAATTATTGAATATTTGGAAAAAATTATTGTGTGCTCCTATGTCTCATGTTTATGAATAGCATGTTCTATGTCATGGACTATGCTCATTTGTCTGAATTGTACCTGTAACAGAAACCATTGGTTGCAATTGAAGTGTAGGACAAAGATCTATATCACTGCAAATAGACTTGGTTCTTCAACAACAAGTTGTAAGGTCAGATTCTTGTATCATTCTCCCACTTTGTTTGCAATGAAATTTAATTCTTCCAATGTGTCTGAGAATTATGTATTGGAAGAGTTGTGAACAATAAAGGAGAACAATGGTTCAAGAATCTGACTTCCCAAAGAGACAGATGGGCATAGTGTATGACATGCCATGTAATTCATAAACATGAGACTATTTTTTGCTCTATAGAAAGTTGCTTTTGCAATCAGAGATATGCATAATTGCAATCATGGGATATGCAATTCATTTGTTAAATATTTCCCAAAATTTATAATGTCTTCCTAATCTCCTATTTTTCTTAAAATGAATATCAATAATAGACCTAGTGCATTAATCATGCGTTCACTGCTATAGTGCCAACCAAGCCCTAGCAAACTTTGTGCAATTTGCATCCAACAATTAAATATTTTCCAAAATATATAGTGTCCTATTCTCCTAAATTACTTAAACAAAAATGAATAGTAGACCTACTGCAAGACAATCAAATTTGATTGGACAAGTATTACAATTGCAAATGAGAAAATTAAGAATTAAATGAACATTGTGTCAGCTTTACTGTCGTCATGCACTTGATGTGCTTGGAATTTTGCTCAAAGGCAAGTTACTGTTGCAATCAGAGCAAGTCGCTATTGCAATTTTTAAATGTACATTGGATATGGTGCACTTGTCGATCAATCTATAGATCTTGCATTAAATGCCTCCATGGTTGGCAAGACGTTGTCCAAAGTATACAGTTTTCCCCTTTGTAATTCTCATTTGTTTAATATGCCTGGATTCTAAAGGAAACAATTGCATATGTAACCTACTTCTCAGTTTCACCTGTTTCATGTTTATGAGTTGGATAGCATATGTTGATTGCTTTATCCATTTACTACAACTTGTGTATTAACTTCAGTTTACTCTAGTTCCTAAGTTAGCTTTAGTGTTTAGGAAACATGTGTGTACATTATTTTCAAAGTTAACTCAATATCCCAAAGTAATTGGTAGTTGTGCACCTACTTTTGCATGTCCATAATTACGAGTATTTAATACAGTCCACTTCTTCAAGTTTTTTATAAACAATGTAATTGCAACCATTTGAATTTTTTTGAACTAATCCTCAAAGTTATTATACATTGAATCTTTGATTCTCTAAAAACTAAAAATCAATGTAAATTGTAAAACTATGTGAAAGCATTGGAAAGCTACTGCTATACTATTCTACAACAATTTATTGTTGTTTTGCACAAAATGTTCACTGCATCATCTATGTTTTGTTACTAGAAAATCCCCAACTTTAAAATAATATTTTTTTAGAGAATCCTCTCTCATTTGTTTTTGGTAATATGACATTCAATTTTCCCGTTTTCTGATTATTAATTGGATTAATGAACTTTTCACGTTTGTACTAAACCAATGTTTAAAATTGAAAAATGCCATGAATGGCAATATGACAATGGACAATGCAAACACGATAACTTGTAGAAATTCAAGGCTTGTTCTATGGTTTGTTTCCAATAAGCATTTCATGCCCCTGGATTTTTTCCAACAGGAGAGTTACTGTTGCAGTCAGACCAAGTTGCTATTGCAATTGTTTGATGTGTTGGTTTAACATGTTGAGTTAACTTTGCAAACAATATATGCACATGTTAATTGAATGGGAAAATGTCCTAATACTAGACCTAACTTAGAAATGCTATGAAAGTAGGGCATTGTTGCAATCTTTTCATTTGCAATTGAACGATAGTAAACAGAGAGGAATTATGACAGGAATAATTGAATGCTACATAAATTATAGAATTTCACTAGCACTAATATCAAATGCACATCCAACGATTTGCTAAAATTTGGAACAAAATAGACCAGCGTGATAATTTTTTGTAAACATTCAGACATTAAATTCAAATTTTTCAAGCTTTGCTAATAAGCTACTGGCCACTCAAGCAATGAATACATATTTAATACATTGAATGCCTTCGTAGTAGACAAGAACTTGTTCAAAGCATTCAGTTTTCCTTGTGCTAATTCTCGTTTGTTCATTGTTTGTCAATTACAAATGAAATCATTGCAATACTGAACAAATCCTTGGGTTCGACTGTTCCCTGTTAATATGCTACATAACATATGTCATCTACTATGGTCATTTGTGTGATTATGCCTTTTGGAAATAAGCAATACTTCTAGTTGCAGTGGCATAGAGGTACTTATATCAAGACAAGGGAAAGAAGCATCTACTGCTATTAAAAGGTCCCATTAGAAAACTATGAATAATTTTCCCTAGTTCTTAGAAAGTAGGAAAAAAAACTAATGAAAATGGCTTCATTGGTTAATAAGAACTTTATTTGAAGGGCTAACAGCCTATTTAATAATAGACTACCAAGTTTACTCAACTATAACAATTGATTTAGAAAATGTCTTCCCCAGGATTTGCAAATTATATTGTAATGCATGAACTGATGGACAAATTTGTATCAAGCCAACATTATCACGCATGGTAGCTATACTATTCTTACCATCTATGTGTTTAGTCCACCTGTGCTAGGTGTGCAAGGCATGGGAGCATACACAAGTCTTTCTGTTTACACCTGTTTAGCATTGTAACCTTAGTTTGACAGAGTATTGCTTTATCAGCTATTGTGATTGGTTCCATCCAATGACATATGAGCATATCATGTTTATCAAGGAAATTTTTTGATGTTATTATGGTTTAAGATGTTGAGTTAACTTTGTAGACAATATATGCACATGTTTATTCAATGGGCATATGCCCTAAAAATGAAACCTAACTTAGAAATCATACGAAGGTAGGTTACTATTGCAATCTTCCTATTTTCAATTGAAACATAGTAAACAAAGAAAAATTATCATAGAAATAACTGAATGCTACATAGATTATAGCAATCGACTAACGCCCATATCAAATGCACATCCAATGATTTGCTCAAATTTGCAACAAAATAGACCAACGTAATAAATTTTTGCAAACATTCAAGCATTAAATACAAATTTTGTGAGCTTTGTAATAGACTAGTGGCCAGTCAAGCAAATTCTGCTAGCTTTGGTGGTAGAGTGGTAGGTACTGAAGCAGTAAATGCATGTTTAATGCATTAAATGGTCTAACTGTTGGATCATAAACAATAGTCTATTAAATGAAAATTGTGCAAGATAAAATTTTACAAACATCTGGACATTAGATACAAATTCTGTGAGTTTTTCCAATTGGCTAGTGGCTACCCAAGCAATGAGTATGTAGGTAATGCATTGAATGTCTCCATAGTTAGCAAGACCTTGCTCAAAGCTTTCAATTTTTTTTGTCTTAATTCTCGTTTGGTGCAATTATTCTATTGGTTGGAGTAGGCCTATTATTCATTTTTGTTAAAGTAAATTAGGAAAATAAAAGGACACTATATATTTTGCAAATATTTAAGCGTTGAATGAAAATTATGTCATCTTTGACAACAAGGTGGTAGATACTCAAGTAGTCAATGCATGTCTAATGCATTAAATGGTATGATAGGTGGAACAGAAACAATGGTCTATTAAATGCAAATAACATAGGAAATACATTAAACATTTTTAGCAAAGAAACCACATCGAAAAGTGTGTTAAGAAACATGATATGCTAGTATTAGTGATAGGAACCAATCCCAATATCTTCTAGTTTGTTGTTGCTAGATAAATCAAAAGTCTTTTAGATCTTTGAGCAAGGTCTTGTTCCTTGTAGATGCATTCAATGCATTGACTTTGAATTCATTGCTTGAATAGGCACTAGCCTACTAGAAAATTATTTTAAACAATACAATTTCATTAGACAAGCAACTATTTCAAAAGTGAATTCAATGATTGCAATAGTAACTTGTTGCAACTGTACTCATTTTACAAAGTCATCTAAGTGGCTACGCTTGTCTCGATATTAGTACTTCTATCCTGTTGTGACTAGAAGTATTCTTCATTGTTATAAGGTAGTAAATAACAAATAACATGAAACAGTTGAAGCCAACAAGTAGGTTACTATTGCAATGGTTTCATTTGCAATTGAGAGGTAATAAACAATTTAAATCTCCTTCTCTATTGGTTGGAGTAGGCCTATTATTCATTTTTGTTAAATTTGATTACGAAAATAGGAGGACATTATAAATTTTGCAAATATTTAATCACTCTCGTTTGTTGCAATAGTCACCTAATGCTTTGCTTCAACTATTCCATGTTTGTGCATTGCATAACATATGTCATTTTCTATACTCATTTGTGGCATTCGCTCTTGTAATAGTAAGCAATGTTTCTAGCCATCGAGTATCGCAAACATACAGGCGAGCCACTCACTGGTAGTGCACTATTGCTATGGCTTCTCGTGTTCGAGCGTTGAACAGAATAATGAACATCGAAAGGGGATGCGCAAAGCTAAAAAACACAAAAAAAATCAACAAACAATAAACAAAGGAGAATAAGCATAGATAAAACCTAGCATTTTTCTAGGATTTCATGAATTAACTATGCATTCACTGCTTGTGTACCCTCCAACCCTCCATCACTTCTCGCAAAATTTGCATTTAATGCATTAAACTTGCATTAATTGCTTGATGATAAAATTTGTAAAAAAAATAAGCATCATGATATATTTTTGCAAACAGTTAGACATTAAATACAAACTTAGCGAGCTTTGTTGGTAGACTAATGGCCACTCAAGCAATGAACACATAGTTGATGCATTCAATGCCTCCATAATTTCTAGGACCTTCGTCAAACCATTCAATTTTCCCTATAGAAGTGAGTGATACTTCTAGTTATCAACTATCAGAAACACACTGATGAACCACCCACCAATGGTGCACTATACCTACTGCTCTTACTACATTCAAGCACTGCACAGAATAATAAACATCAAAAAGGAGAACCAAAAGATAAAAACACATAAGCTTTTGAGCAAGCAATAAACAAACAAGAATAAACACAAATAAAACCTAGCACTTGACTGAGATTTCATGAATTAACTATGCATTGAGTGCTTATGTACCTACCAGCTCTTTAGCACATCTCACAAAGTTTGTATTTAATGCATTAAACATGCATTCACCGCTTTAGTATCTAGCAACTCACTGGCAAAGATTGTACAATTTGCATTGACTACTAGAATAAGTAATGTCTCCCTATTTTCCTAATTTACAAAACTCGATCAAGTATCAACTGAATCTTTGGACAGTTTGCATTTAATGCTTAAATATTTGTCAAAATTTATCATTTCTTTCGATTGTTCTACCTTTATTTTATCTATTCTCTTATTCAAACCATAGTAATAAATTTTGATCAGCCAACTAAGTTTATGAAATGCAAACCAAGTGATTGCAATAGTATTGGTCTAGTGCTTACTGCATTCAGAGAGCATTGATTGCTTTATGTTTATGAATAACATATAGCATGCCATCGACTATGCTCATTTGTCTAATATGCCCCTGTAATAGGAACCATTGCTTACAATTTAAGTGGGAGACAAAAATCTACATTGTTGCAAATATAGTTGATTGTTGAACAAGAAAATACAAGGTCAAATTCTTAGATCACTGTTCCTTTTTTGTTTCTAATGAAAAAAATTAACATTTATGAAAAAGATCAACTTTGTTGCCATGCATTTATGTACAGAGTGCTTAAGATTTAGCATATATACATATTAAGGCCAATTAGCATTTTCAACAATCTAATACTATATGCATTTTGAATGGAAACAAGATATCAAAATATAGAAATGATAGACATTGATAGGTATGAATATGCAAAATGCTCACAAGTTTTCAATATAGACAATGTACTAAAAAACAATGGGGTATGTAGAGTAGGCACATTTAAGTACAACGTTGGAGACTGCTTGTTTGACTCATTACAAGTATTGTTGAACAATCAGTATACATTAGTTGAGCTACAAAGTGGAATAGTAGATTACTTCTTAAGTTACTTTGCAAAACAAGATAAAGATGCAATTAGATCATACAACCTTGCACTAGACCCTGAAAGTCTGTATAGACTGCACAAAGTGCATGATCGGGACACATATCTATGTAGGATGCGCCTTTCCACAAAACTAGATGTCAGCAACAATGAAATCAACTTATGGGGAGATGTATTTTTTTATTCAATGGCTATCCAAATGGATGAATATACAAATATGTGTTTGGTCAACAACATCAGGGAAAAAGTACTTGCACTTTAACAATGTACCCATTTTTCCAGCATATTCCATTCTATTCCATGATGCAACCCCTCAAAGTGAGCATTTTGAATTGCTTCTAAGGATTTAGCCACACAATCCAAATGGCTAGCAGCCAATAAGGTTAAATCAACTTAAAAAATTCATTAGAAATAATACACAACACCAAACTACCAATGGCAACAAAAATCAAAAGCTAGACAATAAAAAAAGCAATTCCATTCATACAATCAAACAAAAGTATCTCAATCATAACTCTATTGTAAGACTAAAGCACCTTAATAGCTTTATTAGAAATAATAATAAACAAAATCAACCTATACCTATGAGATCAAATAAGGGGAAAAAAATGTCAGCAATAGAGCTTTACGAAAGAACAATTCAAGAAACGTCGAAATACACATGCACAATCTACCAAATGTTGTGTTTTAGCAAAGATACTAGAATATTCAAAGACAAGCAAAAGGAAATATATTATGAACTAGTACAATCAAGACCCATAGCATTGACAGATTGCATATGTCATATATGCTACTCCACACTAAAAGAATCCATGATACCAAAGTATGTTGTACCACACAAAATACTAACTAATAAAAAATTGTCGTATGTCCAACTTTTCTCCCAACTAGAAGAATGACTTGTGTCACTTAGAATTGCATTTTCACAAATTTGGGAACTAGGGTACAAAAGATCTCAAATAGGTCTAACATATTCCATCATTAATGTCCTTGTTGACATTAGCATTATACAAAAAGCATTACCATAATCAACTAACAACACATAAACAATTGATGTTTCACTCAAAAAGCGATTGGAATACAAAAATTCATTTCAAAAAGGCATGGTACTACCCAATCTCATCATGGAAGCTTTGGCTCAATTGTCAAAAACAACACTATACAAAATGCAAAATTTCCATATAAACAAAGATTGGAAACATTTTTTGCATACCAATGATGAACTTGAAGAGAATACTGGGATTGTCAAAATTGAAACTGAGTCAAATAGTGACATAGAACATGAGAACCCATCAAAAACCTCGATCCATGGATTCACTAAATCTAGAAGTATACATAACATGCAAGACAGAATCATCGAAATTGCACCTGGAAAACAAAACTATCCAGTTGGAATCTTTAAAGACAAATACGCTAAGGAGATTAATTTCCAAACATTACTCTTTGGCAAGCCACATGATGATGACATTCTAAAAAACTTTACATACTACAAAATTGCACAATGGGAAGTTTTACAATCAAACAGAAAGTTTTCATATCACGCGACAAAACATATTTTTCAAAACTATCAAGATACTAATACTACAAGTCTTCTCTACAATGTCCATAAGAATACAAAAGGGCCAACTAAAATCAGATATTGGGTATGTTGACTTCAAAAGAATAAGAATATCCCCAAATTATACACAAAAACTTAAGAAAAATGTTTTTGCAATGATACGACAACTAGGACCATCGACATTCTTCCTCACTTTTACTAGCGTTGAACAAAATTGGGATCCTTTAATAAGCACACTACAAGAATTACACAATTAGGTCAAAAACAACAAGATTCAATTGCTCAAACAAACATTGTGTAACACCCCGTTGTGCAAACCCCAAAGGACATTTAAACAATAATTACTGCACAATATATATATATATATATTTAGTTAATAAAACATACATGTAATACACATTAAGTCATGACACGAATATCATTTAAGTAGATTCATTAGCACATACATCCCTTAGGGTACATGAGGAGTCATTACGTGACTTAGATCCACACAATGACAATAAAGAATAAAATCCAAAATTATAATCCATAACAAAGTAAACATTAACAAATGTAACACATACATGATAAAGTATTGATAAGAAACCATCTGTGTATGAAAATGCAACATATACATGATTAACTCAACACATTGAATAACAACTGCCATGACCAATAGCCACATAAGTTTTAATGTTACATTACAATACAATGATACAAAAGTGTTTCCAAACATAAATGGAAACCATACACAAGATAGCATGATACAAATAAATAGATGAATACAAAGTATCATAACTGGCTCCAAGACAAATACAACACTGGAGTCGCTACAACAGCACCAATCCGCTCCTCTCAATCCTCGACTGGGGACCCAATGGGGTGCTTAGCACGTTCCACCTGACCACGTGAGTCTGAAGACCCACCCCCCGTGCTAGGAGCTAACAAGAAAGAGACCTCAACCAAGAACATCCAAGCAGGGAACCACAAGACTCAACATCATACAAAAGTATCATAAAACTCAAGGATTACAATGACATAATCAACAACATCCAAGAGTCAACATAATAACTCAAAGTCATAAATATCATCTCATGAATCAAAGCAATGACCAGTAAACAAGTAACTAAAGGAAGATCATAAAACACTTCCAAATCAAGCTGAATTAATAAACATAATACAATTCCAAATTGCAATTAAACAATCCAATAACATCATATCACAGTACCATAAGGGTACAAGGTCATAAGTCAAATATCAATGAGATTATACAAGACCACAAAGTACACCAAAGATAAAATAGGGTAAAACCATAAATCATTTCAAACAACTATGTTTCATCAATTCAAGACAAAGAACCACTTCCAGAGGATTTCCAAAGAAGCAACATAAGAAGGAGTGTTAGAGGAGAGTGACATCGCATGGCTTAACATGGATTCTCTAGGCTACCTACTACAAGGTACCGCCTCCATCTACTGACGGATTATCCAGGCAACCAAGCACTAGGAACCGCCTCCATCTATGGTTATCCAGGCTACCTATCTCAAGGAACCGCCCCATAGGGTTGCTCCTGCGGAACCGTTACCTTTCGTGAAGACAAGGCAACGATCTTGCCAACCACGGCCTTCTCAATCCCCTTTAGCCTGTGATAGCACTAAAAGGCCGATGAGGCATCAATTATCTTTTTAATGTGATTCTACCCACCCCCTAGTTAATTACTTAGGTTTTCACTTATTAATCACACTCTAACGAGGGCTATCCTGGCACCCCTTTGTGCACCGACCACCCACTTAGAGCCACTCTCACTCTAGACACTCAAAACATAAAAACCAAAATTCAAGGGTTGTACAACATAACAACATTAGATCACAACAGAGAAAAATGTGAGGCATTTACCCATCTTGCTATAAACACATAATCAAGGTCTCAACAATTCCCGTACAACCCTTTTAAAATCATGATACCAAAACACTTGCCACATCAAGGGCACATAAAGAGAGAACATCAACTGACAATCATCTCAAGCCTCTGGAAGTCAAAAGAATGACAACCCACAAATGAGGGTAAAAAGAAGCAATGCAGTCCCAACACAAAAACTTAACATATGGAAATCTCCTCAACCAAAAGGACTCAAGCGGGCAACCAAAATAATAAGGGTCCATCAAACTCATTCATTAATCAAATGTGAACTCAATGAATAAGATCACCTATGAAAACCAACAACTCAAGAGATACATCGAAATAAATTCATCATAACAATCATTAAACACGGGGATATGCTTAATGAACAACAATAAACAAACAAACACTTTCTATCCATCCACAAGGACCAAAATCTAATCACAACCTTATGACAAAAATGAGCTCCCCCCCATAAACAAAACTCAAATAAAATAAAATAAAATACATAATCAACTTGATACAATCAACCGGCTCAAACCATCAAATCAATCGTGAAAACAAGTAAGCATCCTTATAGAGAACTTACAAAGAAGAGAATAAGGAGGTAGTCATCATTTAGAAAATCATCTAATTTACATAAACCCTTCATTTATCCAAAAATAAATAGTCAACTCTACAACTATCAATTCTCCTAATTACCAAAATAAAACTATCCTAACCGAGAAATTTTCTTATTTTCAACATATCCCTATCTATTTCATAAACTTATAAATATAAAACAATCACACTAATATTCACGCCACACAATTACATGAATGAATGTTTATACAAAAATGTTCATTTCACATAATGATTCCTAGGTCTTAAAAATAATATGAAAGATTCCATTACCCATTGCCAAGAGTATCCATTAGCCAAACATAATCAACCTATGAGGAACACTATCTTAAAACACTTACAATGAACCGGCCATCGAGACATCTCCATAAATATCCCATAAACCAAACACTTATAATAATTCATACAACCACAACAACAATGCTCTAAATTTTATTTTCCACAAATACTCTCATAATAAAATTCACAGTTGATCTTGATATTGTTAAAATGCAAGGAGGCTATGACAATAGACTCGACAAGGTCCACAAACCAAACACCTTAGACAAAACAATACACTAGTATCCTATACACTCATGACATCATCATATGCCGACAAATCACCTCATTATATATCTATCAAGGGAATTCCCATGTATTAACTCAGAATAGTCTAATTTAACATATTTAATCACATCTTACAATTTTATGAAGTTTAAAAGTAAATAACTCAATTTCTCCTAATTAAGTTTCATGCTTAAAATATTTCTCTTAAAATAATACTTTAATAAATATAATATTTAATTACTTATAAATTGAAATATAATTTCCATTTATCCTAACTCACTACTAATATAAACTACAACATTTCATAACCGAGATTGAACACTTTTTAAATAATTGAAATCTCTCGGTAATGTGAATAGTATTATGTGTTAGAAACTATTTATAACAGAAATCCATTTTTACACGAAAAAGGAGCTAGGAAAGGCAGAGATTGACAAAGAAATCAAGGGGATTA
>VDFB02219817.1:0-17154 GCA_007258455.2 Sequoia sempervirens
TCTCCTTTTGGAGTTTCCATTTCTGATTTTCTTTCAGGAATTTTTTGAACATTTTACTTTTTTTGGATTTTTTGACATAAAAGAGATCTAACATATCTCTGATTTGGCATTTCAAAGTTCATACTGGTTCCTTCTAGCTGAATTTCCTTGTGAAAATAAACAACTTAATGCTCAGCGCTCCTTCTAGCGCCAATTCTATGTTGGTGTACATTTTATCATCCACCGAACACACAGAATAAAATGTCCAAAGACACTCTATCCTCTCTTGAAAAACCACCGTGTATGCTAAGATTGCGAGAAGATCATATGGCGATTCCAAGGTTTCTTTTGTCAGGTTTTGACGTGTGGATAAGCTCAATGGGTGTTGTGATATGCTGGTAATACACAAAGGGACTTACGCTAGGCTTGTTTAATTCACAATGAAGGTCTAGACAATGAAGCTCTATTGTTTGGGTCTTTGATCACAGATTTCAAAAAAGTGTAAAAGGATAAGGGTTTAGGAGCTCTAATTTATCCCTAAGAATTCAAGAGACAGTAAAGATTAGGTGAAATTGGTAACCACTCTTTGCTGCGCCTCCTTGGGACAACTACACAAAGTGGGTGCAATCTTCAAAGGGTGTGATTATAATTTTTATGTCTAGAACAATACTTCTCCAGACTGAAGTTAAGCATCCACAATCATAAGCTCAGGCTAACTTTACGCATTGAATGAAAATCATCTATCCAAAGAAAGTATGAGCAATGTTTCACCATAAATCTATACTATAAAATCTTGCATTCACTTAACAAACATTCAAAGCAAATTCTATCTTAATTCTAATCTAACGTTCTATTCTAATTCTAATCTATTGTTGAAGAAGCTATGCAACCTTGCAAACCACTTGACAATAAAAGGGATTCAAAGCAAATCATGCATAAGAGCTTTTATTATCGGAAGTAGCAAAATGCAACAATCTCATATACTTTCTTCACCCTTTACAAATGAGGGGCGAGCTCAATTTATAGGCTCCCCAATTACAATTCAATGGCCAAGATTGATTTCAAATCAACGGCCGAGATTACAACATAAAACCCTAATTAAGGTTTGTCACAACCAACTACCTCTCGACCAATGAGAAAATTACATTCGGGGACACTTGTCCTTTTGCTAAATATAAACCAACAATAAAATAGAAAGTTGTTGCATGTTGATTTGGAACAATTTGATTGGTTGGAAGATGATGAGGTGCTACCTCAGCGTGCTGGATGTCTTCCTTGGCCACTTTGTTTTTCTTCCACGTGCTTGCCTTAGAATATTCTTCTTTGCCAACGACTTTGTCCTGGCTTGTTTGAAATATTCCGAACCAATTTTTTCCAATTTTTTGAATGCAATTGCAAACAACATGCACCCGTTAAGGTTAGCTGGAAAACCCGAACGATGCGGAATTAACTCTAACCAAGAATGTACAGTAGGATCCCGAGTTGGGCAAGGTGTGAGCATATGGTCAGAGGATCTTAGTGCACTGCTGAAACTAAGTAACTCTAACCAAGAATGTGTCCAAGGTGGACGAACATATGGTCAGAGGGTCCCTACTAATTACAATGCTGAAAGTAAACTCAACGCCAAGGATGTGCTTTCCAACCCAGAGTGGGAATGGAGCTACCATATGGCGGAGATACTAAGAACTACAATGCAATTCAAATCGTAAGATAGGCGGCAAGCCAGCCTCTTCCACTTATTCAGCGGGTATTACAAAAGCATGAAGAGATGGATTAAGAAGTGCTGACAGTACTACTGTTCAGCTTACAAAGTAATAGAGAGTGCTTGCAAAGAACAAGATTAGAAGTTCTTCAATGCTGCAATAATGAACTAAGATCTCTCCAAAGCCCAATGAGACTTCACAGTCACAAACCCTTCACCAAATTGTATTTACCTAAGTCTGATCTGACAGAACATGGAGTGAAAATGCATAACCAGCAACAAAAAACCCAACTAAAATGCTTGCAACTCACACTAGACTCACCCAAATGACTCCAAATAAAATACAATAGCTTCCTAGAATGATGGCGCCCAAGCAAGAACCATAAAACTGACCCAAAACCTGATATATAATTTTTGCACAAACTTCAAGAGAGCCCAAATGGTACGACCCCCAAGGAGGGGCGATTTCTTTCTATAAAATTCATTTCTTTGTTAAAAAGTCTGCAACCTGTCAAGTAGGGTCACCCTTGCCAAAGAAACTCAATGAGACAATACCCAAAATGAGATAATTTTTATTTTCAAATCTATAAGTGAAACTCACATTCAGCCAAGATAATCAGCAACTCCAGAAAATTCACTAGAATGCAAGGAAACAACTACAAAATGCAGAATAATCACTACAATGCCAAAACTCACTACAAATCCACTCAACTATCATCTAACATCTCCACTAGTTGCTATCTTTCAAGCAAGAAGTCAAGCCAAGGCTAGGAGGCATACATTCCTCGAAGCAATCCCAGTACCATTTCGACAGCATAACATTACTGAAGTCATAAGATGATCAACTGAAGAGCAAAGGCCTCTTTTATAAGCTGGAGAGGAAACTTCTAGAAGGCGCCCTAATTTTCAAATTTGAAATGTTCATATTTCCCTCCTTGGATGGCGTCCCATTTCTCAAAGCTATTTTGACTTTATTTAAAACAATCTCCACATCAAAGTTAGCGTCCCTTTTAGGCAAGATTTTAGACCTTAAGAAAATATTAAATTACCTCCATATGAGGCGTCCACCCTTGAAGTCCCCTTTTAAAAACAACTTGAAGTGATGCAACTAGACCAAGGGGTCAACATTAAAATATAACATTACAGTATAACATTATTTAATTCAACTTGACTTATCTCTCCAAAATGCATCTTGTTGTGACCTTTTCACACATCGCCCCATTCAGATGGGGACCCCCTAATTTTTGCTCCGTTCCGGTCTTTTGGCTTGGGTTTCTCTCTCTCTCTCTCTCTGTCTCTTTTCTGGTGTCCGTCTTTCGGGGGGTTGTGTACGTCATTGAGCTTAAACGCGAAATATTGGCCAGGTCTAAAATTAGGGTTTCATCTTTTCTGGCCAGTCCAAGGTCAAGTGAAGTCAGAAAATTAAAAATTGAACTTAACAATGTTGTCAGCAGACATCCAGCAGGCTTCCAGCCAGCTTTCATCAAATTCTGAGGTACTTACTATTTTTAGTAAGTGTGAAATTCAGAGCAATCTATCAGCTATTTTGAGATTCCGATCATCACACAGCATTCAGAGTACATCAGACTGCTTGCATGCCAAATTTGAGCAAAATCGGATAATTTACTATTTTAGCGGTCCGGAAACCCCATGAATTTCGGGGAGGTCGAATGCGAGATTTTCTTTGCATGTGGATATTCCTTACAGGTTTGAGACGCCATAGCGATATAACATGCACAATCCGAAATGACCACTTCGGGATTACCTTAGAGGCTATTTTTAGGAGTTTGCATGTCGAGCTTTTCTTTGCATGTCAGTTGATTCTGATGGGTTTTCGAGACCTACAGCGATGGTGTGACATGCAAACAAGATTCTCACTCAGTAAGGAACTTGCTATTTTTAGCAGGTATGTCCCGGCAACCGCCACCCAGCAGTTCAGATTCACGAGTTGATCACAGTGTCGCAGAAACGAAGGCAAACAGAGATCTTTTGATACGCATGCAATACAAATTAGGGTTTCCAGCTTCGGAGCCTAAAAATAGGCATCAAAAGTCAAAATCTTCGAAAACCGATGTAAACCATCGCGATCAGCATCCTTCAAGCTATTTGCTGGTGAAATTTCGAGTCAAACGGGCACTTACTATTTATAGTAAGTCAGGAGAATTGAAGCGTGCTAAAATAGTAAATCAGTTGCATGCATCGGTATATTGCGGCGAGGTCCGCGCGTGGTGAGGATAAGCCTCATTAAATTTCAACTCGTCCGGGCTTAGGGCTATCCCGAGGAATCAAGAGCTTACTATTTTTAGTAAGCCACCTTCAAAAGCGGTATAAATAGCGGGGGTGACTAAAGTTCGCGATGGTGACGAGGTTAACGGGGTTATGGGGATGCTCACGTTCAAAATTTGGTAAATTCAGAGCTTGGTGAGATCTGGAGAACTTACTATAAATAGCAGGGCACGTAAGCTGGCGAGGATGATGAAAATTTTGTCTAAGTCTGGAGTCTCGTCCGACAGGCATGGAGAAATGCGCCCAACTCAGCTAGAGGCGTAGAAAAATTCTTGAAAATGCAAGATCATCCACCACCCAGGGCAAAATGCGCCCAAGGCAGGAAAGTCAAAGGAAGTCAACGAAATTTCATCCTGCTCAGGGGTCCAAATGCGCCCAAGATGAAAGAGGGAAAGTTGAAAAATTTTCTAAGTATGAAAAATCCGCCACCCTCATTGAAATGCGCCCATCCTTCTCTCACATCAAAATGCGCCCAAAACACAAAGGAGTCAAAGTGGTCAAAGATTGTTCATCCTTCTCCAAGGCTAAAATGCGCCCAAACTGGGCCATGTAAGGACAAAACATGGAAGTTGAAAGGTCACCCAAGGACGTTGGAGATTGTTCATCCTTCACACACATCAAAATGCGCCCAAGGTAGGAGAGGGTCAACGAAGTCAAAGTTTCTATCCTTCATCACATGCAAAATGCGCCCAACTTGCAAACTCGTCCTCCTTAGGGGGTAAAATGCGCCCAAATCATGCATGTCAAGACGAAATAAAGAAGGTGAAGGGTCACAAGGCATGGTGGCAAGTTTCATCCTCCTACAAGGAAATACGCCCATGTTTCAATGTAAAAGGTAATTAAAGGTGGTAATTAAGGTGAAAAGTTTACCAAAACGTGGTGAGAAGTGGTAAAAGGTGGACGTTATCCTCCTCTACACTAAGAATGCGCCCAAGGTGGTGGGCCTTAGTGAAAGCTTTGCTAGGCGTGTGAAGGGAGTTATAAGGCGTGGAAAATATTTGAAGGGGTTAAGAATAAAATATCAAGTATGCGCCAATGTTTGAAGGGAGTTATAAGGTGATTTTAAAAATCTTGAAGGAGTTGAAATATTTTGAAGTGTGTTAAGCGCTCAGGGGAAGAAAATAAAATATTTTCTAAGTGTTGAAAATTTGCCTAGGCGTTGGGCTTTTGAATAAATATTTTCCAAGTGTGAAATGATATGGATGAAGTGAAGATAAAATGTACAAGGCGTGCCGGGAATGAATGAAGTTAAAAAAAAAAAATTCCTCTCCACTGGCAATCAACAAAATTTTCTAAGGCAAAGTTTTCAAAAGTACAAGATGATTTAAATATTTTCTAAGGCAAATTTTATTTTCCTTGGAAAATACGCCTAGAGCTCCAAGTTGATGAAATTTCTCAAGAGCATGAGCAACTTTTCTCAGTGATAAATCCAGAGGCGATGATAATTCAAGTTCTTCAAATTTTTTCAAGAAGTCAGAGCAACACGGAGTGATCACAGGCGAAGAACAATTTAAAATGATGGAAATAATATTTTTCCAAGGTTCAAAATTCAAAAAATTAAATGAACCCGTTCGCTTCTGGGTACTGGACGTTCGTGATGATGAATGGATTTCTAAATCTTTCAAGCTTCGCCGGCGCCTTTTCAGTGAAGAATTTAATCAGTGCCCGAATTGTGGATATTCCTAAGGGAGAATTTTAAATTTTCTAAGGCAAATTTAAATAAAATGAGTTTTCAGAGTGAATTTTCTTCGAACGATGAATCTAAAGGGAATTGCCTAGATGATTTTGATTAAACTCTTCGAAGATGAATTTTCCAGGGCAGATGATAAAGTTAGAAATTCGAATTCAAGTGACAGAGCTCCGACTGGTGAGTTAAAAGAAGATGAATTTAAATTTGAACTTTTCGAAAAGAAATCCTGAACGCCAGTCAAAGTCAAGTTTCTAGAAGAATAATATTCCCGACGACTGGAGACAAGTGTCAGAAACACCAGAGAGGGAAAATTCGAATTCTTGAAGTGGAGTAGTGGAGTTTAATGGCACTGGCTAAAAATAATGTCTTCTAGAATTTGAATTTTAGCTATAAAATGAGAAGCTTTTCACTCATTTTCACAACTGAGAAAGGCGAATTTGCTAAGTCTGAGTGAGCTTGAAGAGGTTCGAATTTTGCTGAGAAGTGCGAGTTGCTGAGAGGTGTTTTGCTGAGGCCTGAGTTTGCTGAGAGTTGAAGACGTCTTGAGAGCTAAAAAGAGGTACGCCATTGCTGAGTGGAGAAGTGTTTGCTGCAATTTGAAGTTGCTTGAAAAAGTACGGCCTTGTTAAGTTGAAGTTTAAAATCTGGTTTGCTTAGTTGAAGTTGCTGGAGTAGAGTTGAAAGGGACGCCTTGTATTGAGTTGAAATAGTTGAGAACTTTAAAGCACGAACTTGTTAGTGTGAGGTTGCTGGTTGGAAGTGTAAATTGAAATTGTTGTTTGATGATACGAAGTGGTTGGGGTTCAATTTGCTGATTGCTGGTTGAAGTAAAATCATCAGAGTTCACTTAGAAATCTGTTCTAAGTGTCAAAATTCGAATTTATTCGGAGAAGAAGCTGAGGTTGGCAAACACAAGAATTATTGCAGCTTCTAAAATTCGACTGCAGCCCCTATATCATGCCTTATTTTATTAAATTTAATTGCTGATGAAATGTTTATTATGTTGCAGATGGCTGAAGCGAGGACAACCGGAAAGGACAATGGTGCCTCTAGACAGGCTACGATCAAGAAGCTCAGCAAAACGTTCACGCCGGAGACGAAGTTTATTTCAAAGTTGGGCAAGTTGACAGACACGAACCTGGGCTCCGTCAACTTGGAGACCCTCAAGAACAGGCTGTTCGGAATTGGAAGTCATCGGGCTTCGGTCACTTCGCACAACATCGTCCGAAGTGGGCTATATGCAGCTGCTGGTTTCCGCCAGCTATTCAGTGTTCAGAGTTGATTATGGAGTGCGCCAACTGTTACGAGAAAGAACACCGGTCGATCACGTCACCAGATGGCCAAGTGCTTGCCAATCTCACTCCGGCAGCCATTGGTGAAGCTTTCGGGATCCCGGTGCACAGGAACATTATTTACAAATCCAGAGAGCGAGCAGAGCGGATGTATGCTTCTGCTTTTGAACGATGCATGGATACAATTAACACTCACTGGATGAGCACTCCGAAGCCGTCTCGTACGAAGCTGCCGAAGCAGATCATAGCAGAGGACTTGAAGCAGGAATATTGTGATCTTATCATGTTGCTGAGCAGGGTTGGTGGATGCCCACAGTCTTACATTTTTGAGCCTTGGATGTTTTATTACATCAACCTGGTGTTAGAGGGCAAGGATTATGTCAATTGGGCTGAGATGATTAGTGATAATATACATGAGCAGCTCCTGAGTTTGCGGAGGACTAAAACGTTTTACATGAGCTCCTATCGCATTTACATGTTGGCACGGATGACGAGGTACAGAGGAATTTCTTACAAGGAACCCATCGGTTGTGGCTCTCACCAGTTCAAAATTCATGAGGCGTGTACGCAGTTGCACCTTTCGAGCACAACCCATTACAAGCGTGTCAACGATTCATTCACCATGTACATCACGAGGCTGCTTCAGGAGAGGTTACAGTGCAGGATCTCTAGAAATGCCCAGGAACTAATTGAGAGGTATGGGTGCTGGTTTATACAATTTCCAAGATTTTCATACATTAGGCTGCAAGGATTTTCTTCATACCCATATAGGCTGCCTAAGTACCCAACCGATAAGATAATAATGCTAGAGATAGCTAGACAGTTGTTGGCCTTTGACAAAATCCAGAAGAAAAAGAAGAAAGGAGGGATAGAGTTTCCAATTGTGATGGGCAACTCGGATGAGGTTTGTCCTTCGATGCAGGCAGCTAGAGAAGCTGAAAGTGAGCTTCAATTTTATCATTTCTCATATCACACAAGTAGACAACACTATGACCCACACCATAACATCAACTGGGTGTTGTCAGAGGAATTCAAACACAAGGCCACCATTGAGGATTACTGGGCTGATGCAGTTGATGAGATTGAAGTGAGGAAGAGAATGTTCTCTAGGTTGCCGATTACTCTGATCAGGGAGTGTGAGGTAGTTCCAGTTCCGGACCAGGTTAATGAAGACATGGATGTTGTTCATCCAGACTATGCAGCTGTTCGGGATACTCCACTTCCGCCTATAGATTGGTCAGAGCCCGAGGTTGCTGATCTTGATACTCTTTCCATCCCAGTTATGACATTCACCAGGGCATGGGTTGATAGACGGGTGAGCAGATTGAAAAGTAGGTCAATTTCCTTGACCTACAACTTAATGGGAGATCACAGGACGCCCACCACAGGAAGGAAGAAACAGATCACAAGAGGACCAGAGTCCAGAAAGAAAGAATTAGTTCAGCCAGAGCCTCCACGAGTTACAGTGGCAGTACCTTTGGAGACACGTTCTCCAAGCATACAGTAGGTGTCTTTATTTGCTGATCAGAGGGTTACATTGAATCAGGTACCGGAGATACAGGATGATATTCAGCCTCCACGGAGGGAGTCAATTGGCCAGAGTGCCAATGTACCTGTCAGGATTGATCGGCATGATGGCGAGGACTATTCGCGACCCTCGGTTTCAACAAAGAGTTAGGCGGCCATGAGCGATGGCGATGGCGATGATATAATTAATAGGGTGACACTTTCGGCCACTTTCGGACAATGAGCCTGCCGAATGAAGGAAAATTCGAGCAGGTTAGAGATTAGAACCGCAGAGCAGCGTATGATATATTATATGAGGTGCCCGATTGGCTTAGAGACAGAATGCGAAGAAGCCCAAGCGAGGAGATTGATCCAGCGGTTGAGATGGAAGAGTTTTTGAACCGGATCAGTGCTCCTCCGCCGAAGAAGAAGGCAAGAAAATTTTCGAAGATCTCCACGGATGAGGATGGCTCTCGCACCCTTCACGTTGCTGTCCCACGAGTCGAGTGTGACCAGAATGAAGCAGCTCCGGAAAACTATGTGGTCACCACTCTTGACTTGGGACGCCCTACTGGTGCACAGATTGTTGAGGAGTGCGATAACTCCTTCCTTGCCCTCAAGGATAGATTATTCAAGAAAGAAGGAAAATATAAGAAGTTGAAACGAGAACACAAGGCGTTAGTTGGATATGTTCAGCAGTTGTCTCGTTCTTGAGGGCAGGATGTACCAGTGATAGAGCCTCCAGCGGATGTACCTAGAGAGTCGATCAGCGGCTTAGTAGAGTTGGGGAGAATGGCACAGGAGGCAGACAAATGGGTCACAGGGGTTCGTACGAGACAGAGAAATTCATGGAGGACCTATCTTTTGCTTTTCAGCAGGCCTCTTCTATTTTGACACGGATGGATGCGGTGGATCAGGCTTGGGGCGATGCCTCTATCTATCAGAGTAAGGTGATCCAGCGTCTCGAGATATTGAGGCATGTACCATTGCAGCTGCTGATTGATGGAGGTGTCATTCAGGCGAATGACCGATATGATTTCTCTCGGTGGTATTCTTCAGCTATCACGGGGCGTGGCTTCTTCGATGCAGCACAGGCGGATTCAGCCAGGGTACATAAGGCTATGGCCAACATTATAGATGGAGTTCAAAACACCTTCGAGGCCATATTTGCTAGGCGGCTGAATCCTGATGAAATAAGTTTTGATAATTTGAGGGGTTTGCTGGTTCCCTTCGTCGCTGATGTTAAGACCTTTGTACAGGATGACTTTGAAAATACTGCTACATTCTCCACTTTGATCCAGAACACGCAGGACTCATTAGCTGCTTGGAGAAAATCTTGTACAAGGCACGAGCACTCAGTCACGGTGTTAGAGTTTCAGTTGGATTGTGTTCCGCCTATTTCAGTTCATGAGGTTGAGGCCGTACTTGGCAGATTTGTTGAGTTGGCAGTCAGAGAGAAGGCTAATGGGAACACACTACTGGACGAGGATCTTCTAGAAGACTGAGTATGGAGCATTTATTGCATTTGCTATTTTGGGAGTGAGTGGGAATCTTTGATTCATTTAATGTACCACTCCCTATTCTGGCAGTTTTTAGGGTTAGGGCTGAGGTGGCACGATTCTGGCCACTCTATTGATTGTAACCCTAGCCGTCCTTTGGGACTTGGCTAGCTATAAAAGGGGGAGTCCCCCTCATTTGTAAGGCATTAGAATTAGAAATTAGAGGTCAGAGATTAGATCAGAGCTAGAATTGAGATAGAGTTAGAGCTAGATTGTAGAGCATTTTTGCATAATTTGGAGAAGAGAGAAGGTTTTCCCTTTGAAAACTTTTGAAGAGATTGTTGTGTAACACATTTTATGATAATAGATCTTTTCATTGATGATGGAATTCTTCTAGTCATGAAATGCTAGCAAGGTTTCTTCTTCCTTTCGTATCCAAGTAGCTTAGTTCATGCAAAGTAGCTTACTTCGGTGTATGGTGTTTTATTGAGATAGCTTTGCTTTATTCCATACCACTAGCGGCTTGTTGATGATAAGTCTGCCTTGCGTGGTCAACCGGACATTATCTTGTGTTTAACTTCGGTTATGGCTTACATACTTATATGCGTTGTTTTGATGGTGTACCTATGTTAGACTGTAACTTGAATACCTTTCGTTATCCCCTTTGAAGATTGCACCAATTTTGCTGAGGCTGTCCGACGGAGGCTAGGCGAAATCTGGTTGAAGTCTATTGAAACGAAGCCCCATATACCCTGCATTTAGAATAGAGTACAAATTTCTTAGGCCCTTTCCCTTTTACTTTCCGCACTTTCTGATTAGTTTTAGGAAAAAGAACCACATTGCCAAATCATACACATGAGAACCCCCTTCAAAATCATACATTAGCTGCTAACTGCAAGAAATCTGGACAATTGTGTAAGTCCCCTCGTACGAACACAGCAATACACATCAACCAAACTGGGTCTATTCGCACTTAAGGAACCTTGGAGTTGAACATGCGAACTTTCTCGCAATCTTAGCGCATGGAATACTTTGATCAAGAGAGAACGGAGTAGCCCAAACTATTTTGTTCTGCTGTTTGGTATGGTCACAAAAACCACATCAACACATCCCAAGGCCAAGAATGAACAAACCAACTGAACCGACTGAAGAAGAAAGCCAACTGTGCCGAAAACCACAGGACCACTGCCAGAAATAGAATTTACTAAAAATAGTAAATTCCTGAAGGTGCTCGGAATGCACTGCAAGTCACAACACTGTGAAGCTCTCTGAAAACCCAGAAAGAATCCGCAATTCAATCTCCAAATTTCAAGCAACAACAACCTCCAAAAGGGGAAACCCTAATTTTACCCTCCGAGTAGGTTATGGGTCTCCGGAATAGGCCAACGGTCCACTGAATTGATCACGCTCGAGAAGGGGACATTACATTGTTTCTTCCCAGCTTTGATCTCGGATGGAAATTTGTTTGGAATACTTTTCTTGTCACCGTTTGATTCTGATTGGAAGCTTGTCTTTAATTCTTTAGGAGATGAAATCCTTCAAGAAGTTGTCCTGATTGCTTCTTTCAAGTGCCTTGAATTTGGAGAAGAATTTGTAACGACCTATTCCTTGCGTAAATTAAAAATTTCCAATTCTCACCTTAAACATGTAAAGGTAACAAGTAACAAAGATAATACAATAAAAATTTTCCTTTCTTTATTGATAAATACGTACAAGTTACAATATGTTTCCACATGAATTCCATTTTCATTGCAAATATAAATCAGAGTTCAAAAGTAATATAGTTACATACATAGCTCGTAAGCTTTTGCACAAATAGAAGTAAGAAGGTCCAAGAGTCCGTCCTTTCAAATCTTGGTACATCGGCCGCTTGCTGTGGAGGAGAAACATTACTCGGGCGCTTTTCCGCCAACCACAGACTTATAATGCCGTCCCCCGCTCACCTATCGTTAGATAGATGGCCCTCCCTTCTAAGAAGAGATTGGTAGGGTATCCTTTAATGATTACCAACTGAGGATAGTGCTGTGTCCTACACAACTAGAACCTTGCTATTTCACAATCTCGATCTAGTACTCGGATCACAATGAACTGACAGTGTAGTCTCAACTATCTCACACCTAGGTGGATGTCGTACCTTTCACTACTTTGGCCAAAGTATTCTCATTCAGTACTTTGAATGAAGGTCATGTATCATAAACACTACTCAGGGCCGATTTGACTTTGGGCTATCTTACTCTATGCATAGGTTTTATTCTTCATTGGGTAATTCGTCACCCCAGATAGCCTACAATCATACGAACCTACTAGAAATGAAACAGTCTACAAGTGTCTTGTATCAACCCTCCTAATTAGGAAATCTTTATCCTAGGGGTACTTAGCTTGTTTCAGTTATCCTAATAACTTATGCTAAAAGACTTTACTTGATTCTGCCTTCATTCCGATCCTAGTAGATAATAAGTACATCTACGTATTCTCCATATACAGAGATCATACTCAACATGCAATAGTCAATTAAAATGCAAATAAATCCCTCCCTTTTATCTTTTTCCATTATTTCTCTTACATGTAAGATAAGTAAACTAATCCCTTAAGCTCTTTACTCATATAATCCCTTTTTCACAATCCTTTAATCAATGAAACTGTATATACTCCTCATATGGAGATCATACATGTTTCACACCTTAATGCAAAACACACACTAATGCAAACAGGTATATACTCCAGAAAACATGTATAACCATTCCTAAAAGTAATTTCCTTACATGGTGCAACATAGAACCATTTCTTTGTTTATCTTAACTGAAGTATGGAACTCAATGCAATTCCCCAACTATGCACATTCAGTATTTACACTTTCAGATTTATATCAAGAAATACGCTTTAGAACATGAAAGAAGAAACAGCATGCTTGGTTTATGCCTTTCCCTTTAGCGGATGAACTTGGTTGTGTTTCTAGCACCTCATACCTCCAACAAAAGACCTCCAACAACTCTTAGTTCAGTCTCTAACTCTTCCTCAGAAATTGATCACTTGCAAAAGGTATACAGCTGAAAAGTAATCTCAACTTCGTACTGTGAATTCAGAAATTGTGAAGATAATGTACAGAAGATGTCTCTAAGCAAATGGTGATATATGTTCTCAGAAAATACGATAGGCTTCTCTCAGCAATAATAAAGCTCACTCACAGCTAAAGAGAATCACTCAGAAAATATTTTGAAACTTTTAAAATGAGAGCAAACTCGAATTTATAAATTGTGTTTTAGAATGAACAGGGGCGGCTCATATATAGTGTTCCTGCTCAACCAATTCCCTCTTTTAATGGCGTTGAAACTACCAGCAGGGTTTTGAATGCTTCAACTGCAAAAAGTGGCGAAAATCAGAGGCAAGTCATCCTCTTTTGCTGATAGCAAATCAAGAACAAATCAACTCTCACATGGTGGAATTCCTTAGTTTGACACCTCCCAAGCGTACTCAGATTTAGGGGCGATTTGAAGAAATCTGTTTTGAAAATCTGTTTCAGGAGAAAAGGTCAAGAATGAATGGATTTCGCCTGCCATTTTTCCGCATTCGCACCTTTTCCTTAGACCATTTCTCCCATCCCGTATGTTCAGGCGCGATTTTTCCTTCCAATGCAAGCTTCATTTTATTTATTTTTTTAACATTTTCAAATGTTTTAATAAAGTCTTCAACGCAATATTTCCCAACAAAGTTTTTCCCGTGATATTTCATGAGATTGCGTTGCTTTAAAAATGATTCAAGGCCCCCAATGAAATTAATCGATTTTTAATAGTTAAAGGGTTCGAGTATTTCCTTATTTGATTTTTGCAATAATTTTCATAGTTCGCAATAAAGTTTTCAATAGAGATTTAACTATGCAAAGTAAAAATCGTTTTACAATTTTACCAAGGAATTTTAAAATTCAATTTCCAGAATTACCCAAAGTAATATAAAATTGATTTCCTAAATCACTTAAGGTAATAATATTAAATTCAATTATTCTTATATATTTAATATATATGTTTATATATTTTTATTATAGATTTATTTACTCCGATATATATGTATATATATATATATATTTAAATATATTTACATATATACATGTATATATTTAAGTAAAACTATAATATAAATAAATGAACATTTACATATTTAATTATTTACACTTATACGTATTAGTTGTTACATATGTATATTGTGAGCCAGTCAGCATACTTTTCAATATACATACATACGTATTCGTATAAATATGATTATATGTAAATTTCAATAAAATATTATTATTAACATCATTATTCACAGGCAATAGGTAACGTGGGTATGTATATGTACATCACTGTACGCAGTGTACACGTAAATGTATGTATACCATGTCGACACGTACGTATGGGCTTATAAATCTGCCGAACATACGTATGTATTGACATGTATATACATACTCACTTGACCTATTAACATATATCCATTCACGTTTTCCATATCATGGTCAAAGCACAGTAAGTCAGACAAATAAGTATTCATCACTTTTCAAAGCATAAAGAAGTAAACATAACTCCAAGCCTAAGGATGACTTATCTAGACCAACATAACTGACTTGGTTTCTCAGAACCTATACTGACGTGTGTGTATGCTCATTTGGTACTCGTTACTGCTTACCCGACCAAGTTCCTCCCCTAGTGATATCTCTCCTCTGCCTGGAGGTATGAACCTGTTTCCTGCACATCGTGACACGACAATGGGAGTCATATGCTCAAAACAAAGTAGAATACATGAAACATTTCAAAAGTTAGATTATTCACAAATCAATAACCTTCTATTTTCCTTTATGCAGTATTTCACCAAGAATAACATCAAATGAAACAACATTCATATTGAAAACAAGGTACAAGCATCATTAATTCACCTCCAGAATTCACATTTACTCTATCTAGTAATGGTAAATTGTAACGTCACAATTTGGGATGTAACAAAATTCCTTTGTTCTATTGCCACAATGGAGGAAATTGGAACTTCCTCTGTGAAGTATTTCCCATACTTGGCCAAATTTTGGTTATTCAATTTCATCTTGTAACACCTTCATGTAGACCATTCAACACTTAGCGAAGATTTTGGCCATCTCTATGCTCGAATGAACTTTTCCTATGGATTTGTCTTCAATTTTGAATTTAGCTTGTGCTATGTAGGACAAATTCCATCCTTGGATGAGGATCTTACTCATTTCCTCTTTTCTTTTCCTCTTTATTCCTCTTCATTCTTCCTGTTTCCTTCCAACACTTAGTCAATTTTTTAAATTTCCCTCCCCAAGTTTTCAACACTTAGCCAATTTTCTTATCCTCTCCTTGGGCGAACTTTATCAATACTTAGACATTTTTTTTTCGTAGGCCATGTTGGACTTCATCAATGTTTGGACATTCCATATTTTAGCAAAGTCGGTCTTTGTTAACACTTGGAAATTTTTCTTCTTGTCTAGGTGAACTTGACTTCATCTCTGACATCTCCTCATGGGCGGACTTGACTTGTGCTTTGCCATTTCATCTTGGAGCTAGGGCAGACTTCTTATTGTCTTGGACAAGCTTTCACCCCACTTGGGCGGACTTCAGGACATGTTTGACATATTCTCTTCTTTGACACTTGACCATTTTCTGAAATTTGATTCCCCAAGGTTTCAATACTTAGCCAAATTTTCTGTTTTCCTTTCCTCCTCTTGGCTGGGCGGACTTTAACTTTGTCTTGCCATTTCTTCTCAAGCATGGGCGGACTTCAAGGCATGTTTGACACTTTCTTTTCCAACCTTGGGTGGACTTTGCACTTGCCTTGCCATTTCCATCTTGGGCGAGCTTGAAGGTTGGACATGATGTCTTGCATGCCAAGGGTGGACTTGCTCAAGTCTTGGACACTCTTCCTTGGGCATCTTTCTTTATGTGCATGTCATTGAATTTCCTTGGCAAGGGAGGATTTTCTCCATGTCTTTCTATATCCATGCCAAGGTAGGGCAGACTTCATTGATGTCTAGACATATCATCTCCTCATTCCAAGCGGAGTTCCTTAGTGCCTTTCCACTTCTTGGCGAACTTGGAGGTTTTTCAGACATTACCCTTTGGCGCACATCTTCAGACTCATGCCACATTCATCGTTGATCGCCATGGATTTTCATGCTATGCGATTTTTCATGATCATCCCGCCATGTGCTTTTCCTTGACTTTTCTTGATTTTTGCTTGATTTTCACGATTTTACCTTTGTTGCCTGAATTTTGATTCTAAAAATGGAAATGTTGACTACAAGACTAGGGTTGACTTTCTAAAAATAGAAAAAGCAAAATCCCTAAAAAATAGGAGTCTCAGATTGGTCAAAAAATGCCAAAAATCAAAAAAGCAAAAAAGAAAAAATCCCTAAAAGATAGGAAGTGTCTGAATTGACTCAAAGCGTAGGTGATCCTCGTCTTCCGGACCTTCTGAGCACTTCTATGACGTTTAAGCACTGTTTTGGGCTTGAATTCCGAACTTGGCTCAGATGACTTCAAAACAATAACTCCTCATTGTAAAAGAAAAATGGTGATAAGCAGTTGCGATGCCAAGGAAAAAAGCGAAAACAGGGGGTCCCCATTTGCAATGGGTTGATGTGTGAAAAGGTCATAACATATCCACGATGGTGACCTCTCCCAAGGATGCGTCCTCTCTTGTGGATATTGATTTTATACGACCTCCTCGGTTCTTATGAAATCGACACTTCACCACCTATTTGTCTTATATGACATTAGATAAGGAGGTTCGAATAATATAAATATTGGCCGCTATAGACTATGATTATCTGAGTTGTCCTTGCAGCTCCCGCACGTTGATATCAAAATCAAAAAAAATAATATTTGTTCCTCTGCAAGAGTTCCACGATTCCATAATTATTTGTCTTCTTCATTCTTGGTGACTATCCTTTCCTATCAAGGCCCAATAATGATTATAATCCTCCCATCGAACATTCAAGTGATGTCTTCAAGTTGGGCACTGAAGAGAAGCAAACAACAATTGATTTAATTTATTCTAGTCACTATCTTCCTCAAGCGTCTTTTAATCTTGTCTTATGCGAGATGCTTGTCTTCATATACACCTAAGCAGCTCCCGATAATTTTATCCTGCCTTGCCTTTGACATCGATGTGGACTTGATTTATTCTGAACGTCTCTTGTCTTATTATTCCGTGTTTGTC
>VDFB02219818.1:0-16215 GCA_007258455.2 Sequoia sempervirens
AGAATTTACCAAAACTTGGACTGATTTGTTATCTATGGAAAATGAGTCCTAGTGGCCATCAACAGTGATTTCTGAAGCAATATAAAACCTTCCAACATCAACATTCTATATCCAGGTGCACTCCATTTAGTCTCATTAAGTTTTGTTTTCATTTGTGCACGTTTCTAATTCAGTTCTACATATCACACCGTGATTTCAACCACTTCATATTTCTTAGGTTTTGCAAAAATAAACAATCAATTTTATTAGTTTTTTGCATTTATATTATTTCATTTAGACATGTTTCCATCATACTTGCATTAATTTGAGTGAACCAACTAGATTTTGTATAGGATCTATCTCTCTCCTTTAGGTGAAACCCTCAATTGAAAGCAAAGAAAGCTCATATCCCAACATTTAAAATATTTGGTTCACAAGGAAATTTAATTAATGTTTACAATTTTTGAATAAAAGTTCCCCTTTCGGAAAATGGGATTAATTAGGCTTTTAAATGCATAATTAGTCCAATTAAAGGCTTAATTAAGTCTAATTTAATTAAGGAACCTAGACGTAGTGTGGACATATAAAGGAGTACATTTTTTGATACTACTTGTAGGCCACACTTTAGCGATAGGATGAACCCTATGCTAAACTCACACTAAGGTAGAAAAATAAGCGTCAAGAGGGGTGCAAATTTATGAATGTTAGTGATATAGGATGAAAAAGATGAAGAAGGTGACCAAGACCCCAAGGTCAAGATCCCATTGCAAACCAACATAAAAACAAAAGGGAGACACATGAATGCATGATATGAAGTAGCAAGACAAGATTCCATTGCAAACCAACATAAACAAAAAATGGAGACACATGAATGCATGATATGAAGCAGCAAGACAAGATACACAAACATATAATGCCAAATTGTTGTGAATAGAAAAGGGGGTTCATCAAGCCTCAATTATTGGTCCAATAGATATGGATCAAGCCTTAGCTATTTTTCTAAAAACATTCAAAAGTGGATACCTATTTTCCACTATACAAACGAAATGCACTCACATGGGTTAGTGAAATCTATTGTCCACTAGGTGAGCCTCAAAAAGTGGCTAATGAAAATTTGTGCTAGGTCTACAGGCTCCCATTGTACTAACCATACCAAAGCTATACCTCATGTTAACTTTGATAAGGTGCCACAAAAATGATAACAAGGCTAGCAAGTTGTGTTATGCTAAGCACTCATGGGAAAGGCTCCAATGGAAAGCAAGTTGTGTTATACTTGATGGCCTTGATACATGCAATAGGATATTCAAGGGGTCTTTCTTATTTCACAAAAGTTCTCACCTTAGGAAACATCATGCTTAATTTCTCCAAGAGAAGACTAGTCAAGAATAAATTATTTTCAACTTAGGGAATGCAATCCATAATGTCACCACTGTAAGGAATGCCATATGCCAAGAAAGGTCACATTCTTAAGGAACATTAAACCCAATGTCACCACCAAGAAGATACATCTCATGAAGTAAGAAGACCATACTCTGAAGCAAATAATGAGCACAAATAGATATTCCCCTGCTTTAAAGAAATTGTTAAAAACTCTATTGTGAGCAATTACTTTAAAGTAGAACACAATAAATTCCAATACATGAGAGCTTTATTCAAAAATCCCTATGCCAAAAATATGTTTCCAAATAAAGCTATGTCATGAAAATGGGTTTCCCCCAAAATTTAATGCTAAAGCTAACATAGAAAGAAAAGTATGTCACATGCAAGCTAGCTTAAGGCATGTCGTCCACATTTGAAGCTTGCTATTATATATATGGAAGGTGCTCAACTAGCCAAAAGAGACAATGAAAAGTTCCATACTAGGACAAGGATAACTAACACCATTCCCCACAAGGGAAAAAGGTGAGCTGAAAATGGATGATGATATGGCGCTCCTTGTAAAAAGGAAATATGATTGCATAAAGCCAAGTTTATACTCTCATGCATCATAGTGAATATGCTATGATACTACAACTACCACATGGAAAGGACCAACATATAATGTTATTCATTATTTAATGAGAAGGTAAAGTATCAATTGAATGCATATCCAATGAGATATTACCACAGGTAGTATCATTTAGTTTAGGATGCAACAAGGTTAAATTTTCTTTAGAAGAATCTTTTCTAAGAGTGTTGATATTAAGTGAAGGATTTTTTGATGATTTTGTGAGTTTCTAATTTAATAGGAGACTAAATTCCTTCTCGATTTAATGAGGTGAATGTAGGAAACCATTTTCTCCACCAAGAATGATAGGGAAAGTATCACCAAAGAGAGGGTAGTAGATCTAGTAGGAAAAACCGTGGTCATCAAAAATTTGAAAATACACATACACATTGTTTGCATTATGATTATTCAAATTTGAATGTTTTCTTAGAGACAATTGTGTACTATGTATGACTAAGTTTTTGGTAAAACAACATTATCATCATCTTATATGAATTACTCTTATTCTTGGATAAATGTATAGTGTACATTACTCTTTGATTAATAAGTTGTTCAATTGGAAAAGTAATGATGATTCAAAACTTGACTTATCCCATTCATTTAGAAGAATATTTTAATGTTTATGCAAAAAATTATATGTGAATCTTGTTATCATATTCAATTTGTTTAGTTTGAGTTTTTGACTATATAAATGAACCTACTTATTCTTATAAATAACATATAAGCATATATATGCCTTTGAACACATGGAAATAGGGTGCTTCACCTTTTAGGAGATGGAACACAGTCAAGCAGACATATTCCACTCTTAGTTCATTAAAGGAAACCCTAGAGATCTCAACCTAATGGTCTAATGAGGAAAAGAGATTGCTACAAGGTCTCTTTAGGTGTGATTAAAAGGGGGTTCATCATTAAGAAAATTCTTAGAAAGAAAGATATGAAAGAAATATGCAAATCTAATTATATAACTTAGGAAATGAAACCTAAAATTAGAATAAGAAGCTAAGGATGATATAGGAGTACCTAGAAGGTTGGAGATGACTAAACAAGATCTGAAAAACCTAAATTTTGTTGTTGTTGATGTGTATAGGGACTCATTCGAAAGACTAGGTGATTTAGTCCTAGTCTATGGTTTCTGGGTAGAAAAAAGAATCTCACAATGATAAGTTAGAATCCACTGAAAACTGGTAAAATGAATATACTAGGACTCATATGCCCAAGTTGGCAATTTAGTTTTGTTATTAGGGTTTCACTAATATTTTGTAGCCTCTAGTGATCTTCTATAGCTTCTCCCCATCTGATCTTCGAGCCCAAAACTATGAATTCTGACTTGTAGGTGACTTCCCATGAAGATGATAGCTTCTTAACAACTTTGACAACTTTCTCCAATCTTTGAACTTTTTCCTCAAAGGATCTTCAAGTCTCAAAACACCTAGATAAAACCCTTAATATAAAGTTGAAATCTTGTATGAAATGGATAGCATGAATGTAGATCTTTACTCTTGATTGTCGATATGAGATAATGTCTTTGAATGCTTACTTGGGGTATGTGCATAATCATCATGGAAAAATAGACCCTTAAGTGGCGATGAAAATTCAGAAAAATCATAGTTAGGGAACTTGACATAAAAATTTGAATAATTTATCTATATTATTTCAAAAATATGAAAGAATATAATCTGTAGCAAATTGAATGTAGTTTCTAAACTAGTATGTTTATTTTTAAAAAAATTATTTGGTGAAAATTTAAATTTCAATGCAGTAGCACTTAAATTTCAGGGGAAAAATAAAGTAGGTGTCTATCTCACCACCCTAACCACAATAAAATGATAATATTTTTTTATAATATTTTAGATATGGGTATGTGCAGGATCATCATGGAAAAAATAGGCCCTTAAGTTGCAAAAATTCAAAAACCGAGTTAGGCAACTTTGGACGTGAAAAATTTTGAATAATTTATCTATATTATTTCCAAAAATATGCAAGAATAGAATCTATAGGCAAATTGAATGTAGTTTTAAACTACTAGGTTTGTTTAAAAAAAATAAATCTATTTGGTGAAAATTTGAAATTCTCAATGCAAGTACTTAAATTTCAAGGAAAAATAAAAGTAGGTAAGTCCACCTAACCAATAAAATGATAATATTTTTTATAAGATTTTAGATATAAGTAGAGGACTCATGCCCCGATGTGGATGCATATTTTTTGTAATTTTACCAAGTAAATAATTAATTATGAATTTTTATTACAAATTTTTAAAAAATATTAAAAATTGTATGTCTAACAACCTTAACTTGGTCAAAATTTTATGAAATTCATTTTTTCTTTTTTTAATCCTATATTATGTGAAGCATAAAATGTGACACATGTTTGGATTCAAAAAAGTGATATTGTTTGAAAGTTATAAATGTTTTTCAATCAGTCTATCAATCAAGACTTTAGTTGTAATTTGAATAGAAAATGAATAATAATTACTATTAAATTCAAGCATAATTTATATCGCTGGAAAGCTAAGAATCTCCTTTAAAACCATTTTCATTTCATCATCAATTTTGGGTAAAAAAATACTGTTAGCCACATACCGATCATATTGCCACTTTTTCCATCATGATACTGCAGATACCCATATAAGTAGAGGACTCATGTTTTGATGTGATACATATTTTTTTGTAATTTTTTCTCCAAGTAAATAGTTAATTATGAATTTTTTACAACTTTCAAAAAAATGTAAAAACTCAGATAGTCTAACCACCTTAACTTTGTCAAAACTTCATAAAATTCATTTTTTTTAATCCTATAGCATGTGAAGCATAGAATGTGATGCATGTTTCAGATTCAAAAAATGTGATACCATTTGAAAGTTATAGATATTTTTCCAGCTATCAATTAGGCCTTTAGTCGTAATTCAAATAGAAAATTAATAATAATTATTTATTAAATTCAAAGTAAAGTATAATTTATATTGGTGGAAATTTTGAGAAATCTCCTTTAAAAACCCTTTTGGTTTCTTCAATTTTGGGTAAAAAAAAAATTGTTAGCCACATACCCTACACATACCCATGATATCACCACTTTTTGGCCCATCATGATCTTGCACATACCCCTTGAATCATGAAAACCTACATCACAAATGGTAGCTAAAAAACACAAATGATGCATGATGACTTTGACATGATGCTTGATTCTTGAATATAACTCCAAAATACTTAATAATCACCTCTTGAATGCTCTTGATCTTATAAATTGTTATAAGAATGCTCTCTTGAAAATATTAGATGACTAGAAAACTTTCTATGAGAAATTATGTGAAATAGCCTTCTATTTATACTATTTTATGCTAAATTTCCTAAAATTACAACAGTACAAGCTAACATTAGATCTGGGAGAATAAATCCCACCAAGAATTTAATTCAAAATAGGTCCAAGCTAAAGCGAGACTCAAACACTAGTTGGGGCATATGAGTTTGAGTAGCCTAATCTTGGGACACAAATTTGAAGATATGTTAAGTTCTATGGAATATTCAAGATCGGCCCTCGAAACCTAGGTGGGACCCATATGCCCAAGGTGGTGTATGAATTATTATTGGCCATTTGTTAAGCTTCAGGATTATCCTTTGAGAAATGAATTAAATAATTCTTGCAGATCATGCAAAATAGAACCAAATAAGGCATATAGAAGCCCAATTTTAGCAGGGAGGGCCAAAACAAGTGTGAAAATGTAAAGGGATAGATTTTTCTACTATACATTTATCCCCCACTTTAGTGAGAAGAGCAATGGGCTTCCAACTCACACTAAAGTAGACAAAATCACATCAAGAGTGGTCCAAGTGTGCCAATGCTAGTGAGATAGGAAGACAATGATCAAGAGGGTTGCACAAGACCCCAGGATCAAGATCCTATGGAAAACCAACATAGGCACAAAATAACACACATGTGAATAATATAAGGAGAAACAACAAGGTGCAAGCATACACTACCAAATCTATTTTTTTTGTCCAAAAACATTTAAGGGTGCAATGCAATGTCCACTATGCAAACAAATCACACACTCACAAGGGCTAGTGGAACCTTAGTCATTCGCTAGGTGAACCCTCAGAGAAGTGAGACACATAGGCACATGGTCGGTATGTGCTCACACGCACAAGTAATTGGCTATGGGAAAGTCACACCTAGGTTTAGCTCCCATACAATAACCATACCAAATTTATACCTCTTGATAAATTTGATAAGACGCCACACAAAACAAATAAAAGGATTCACAAGGAAAGAAAGACTTCACATGCTTGACACCCATGAACAAACATGATGGCTCCACATGAAAGCAAAGTGTGTTATGCAAGGTGGCTATATAATAGATATTGTAAATGCTAAATAGTGTAAGGTGTGTTTAAAGGAGTTTTTCTTAGTTTAGTTAAGGTCTTAACTTATGGGACATCATGCATAATGTCTCAAAGAGAGGACCAATTGAAGAATAGAAGATTCACAACTTAGGGGATGCAATGTGTCACAACAAGCCACTAAGAGGAATAGAATATTCTAAGAGAGATCACGTTGTTTAAGGACATCACACCTAATGCCACCAAAAAGTGAAAGATGCATCACATGAAGTAAGAAGACCACACAATGAAACATGATTTGTAAACTGCAAAAAGAATAGTGCCAATGTATTGTCTCACTTTAAAGAAATTACAAAACACCATGTTGTTTGCAATTACTTTAAACTAGAAAATGATAAATTCTAACAATAAAGAGGACGTGAGAGCTTAAATCGTATGTTAAGTCATATGTTTCCCAATGAAGCTACATCATGAAAATGGGTTACACCCACAATGAAATCACAAAATAACAAGAAAATTTTGATAAATACAACATTAGAGAGTGCCTTTAATATTTGATTCCACACGACTTTTTGAAATGAAATATTTGTAAATCTTAAACATTAGCAATTTTTGAAAATATTTTCATTGTTCAATGAATGCTAATATGACCATTGCAATTATTGTAGTTTAACTGTCACATTTTTTGAGGTATTCTTTTGAGTAGTTAACCTACATCAAATAAATACTTTAAATTTTGCATACATATTCACAAGGGCATGTATAATCATATGTGATATAATCTAGTTTTGATTATTCTTTGAGCTTTCGCATTGTTATATACAACCAATTCTACAAAGAATAATTTGACACTATTATTGCATCCTCTCTTTTTTTAAGAATTTGTCAATAGTTTTCATTCCTTGTGCCTGCTTTTACATTTAAAGGATAACTTGTGATCCTAAGAATATGCCACACCCCACTCCATTTAATCAAATTCCATAAACTAAGTTAGAAAAAAAAACATTAGAATTTGGATTAAACTTTAATAAAACTTTGAAAATATATGTTTGATATTGTAATTACGTCATTCCATTATTTTTTATTTTTTATTTTTGTTATTTTCAAGTTATTGAAATTTGAAAACGTCCAATTGCATTGAAAAATCAATGAACAAAATTTAATAAATACAACCCTAGAGAATTTATTTATCTTTTTAAACCTGCGAATTTTCTAAATCTTTACAAAACTTTGTGAAAGTATTTCAATTTACACGATTTTCAACAAACACTAATATAAGAAAACAAGAATACGAAAACATAAACCCCGCCCCTATAAACAGAGACTAACAGTACATTGGATTTAAGTTCAGAATTTTATCATTGATGTTAGATTAAGTTGAATTCATTTCATATGATTTTTTCTAGTCTATTCATAATAAAGATGAGGGAATAAATTATCTGTTTCTGTTCGACAACCGTTCCCCGCATGATCTTTTCTCTATCACTCGAAAGAACTAATTCCAATCTAAAGTTAAAGTTTTATTCCATTCCCTTCCACTATACAGCTTTAAGAAAGCTAGTATTCCTTTTCTTGACTCTATATAAGCACCACCAAACCTCAAACTACAAACACAACACACTCACTCATTTGCATTGTTCATTGCTTTGTGCATCTTATTTTCTAAGCTATAACCAACTATGGCATCCTGCCAGCAACAGAAGCTTCCTCCCACTCCCCAGCCACAGGAGCAGACTGTGGTTGTCCGCTGTAAGGCTTATCCTGAAAGACTCTGGGTATCAAACATGATGGTAGTGTAGATCTTGTTGACAAAGTTGAGGTACATATACATTGTCTATACTCAATTGTGCTGTATTGGAATGCATGTGTATAATTCGATATGTATTTAAAAGTGTAATTTTGACTGTGCTTGCATGAGTGATAGTTGTTTTTCTGGATCACTTTTAATATGTACGTATTGTGTGCAGCAATGGGTGAGAGTTGGAGTTGCGCTAAAGTTGAAGTTATAGATGGAGTTGAAGCTTTGAAGCTGGAAGTCTTTCTCCCTTGAACCAGAACAAAGATCACGCCCTGCTCATGGCAAGGCAGGTGGAGAAGGTATATATAATTTTTTTTCTTTGAGAATTGTCTCTTCAGAGACTCTCGTTGTTGTGAGTCTCTGAATCAACCTTACAGATTTTTAGTTTTCCTGGTATATTCCTGAGTTATTAACTGTTTTGCCAATTTTTCAGTAATTTTTTCACCTTCGAAGCGACATTGTTAATATCTATGATGAACATGAGTTACTTAGTCCCTAAATTTACTGAGAAAATTTATTTAAAATTATACTTAATTTTTCATCAATATTTACATGACTTTTCATCAAAAACCTATATTGTTTTGTTTGATCTGAAATGTCTTCAGTCATAGAACAATATTTACGCCTAGCATGACTTTTGATGATAAAAGTTGTTCGCCGGCAGGTTTTTTTGGTCCCGTTTGCTGAGGGTGTTCGTGAGTCGAATATGCTCTGGAGTCAATTTGCAAGCAGTGTCAATGATGAGTTTAAACCCATATCTTCGACACGTGACCTTCAAGATGTGGGTACCCATACCTACGTTAATTTGGATGTAAACAAAGTGGTGAGAACACTGAAGTTGTGGTGAACCCGCCGAATGACAAGGACAGTCAGCTCTGGAACATCTCTCCGGCCTTAAAGTAGAATGATATATATATGCTATAAGTATGTCATCTTTATATATACTTAGTCTGTAACTTTTAAGTGCGGAATCAGGAATATATATTATGCTGTTTGCATGGATATATCTGATCTTATAAATAAAGAACCTCTATAGTTTATAGTATATGGTTTTTATTTCTATTTGTGGCAGACTTTCTACTTTAGATAGATATTAAACATTTTGGTTTCATATTATGATTTTCTATTTATTATAATTTATATGGAATGCATTTTTTAAGTTATTTTAGAGTAATAAAAATAATGCTTGAATTTTTGTAAAAATAAAATAATCTGTAGAGCAGAGTTAAATAGTAGGATTTGAAATAACAAATTTAATAAAACCATAAAATAATGTTAACAAGTTAATATTTTTAATGTGAAATAAATTATTTTTAGAGTGGAGTTTTTGAGTAGAAATTTATATTGGAAAGTTTGACAAAAAAATTCATTGATATGTATTTTGACATGTTAATAAAGTGAACCCACACCTACCAAGCTCTTTCTTGTAAAGAGATGTGAGAAATTCCTTCGAGGCTCATTTCCATGTGTAACATATGAAAATAGGTTAAGTGGGAAATGTTATGAAAGGGGGGTTCACCAAAATGACCTATTTCTCTAATTTCATTCAAAGAAATGAAATCCAAAATATGAAGTGACTATCAACCCTTAGGTGAGGAAAATCAAGGTATGAATCAAAAAAATTCCTATCTATGCAAGGATGGGGGTAAAATCTAAATAACACCATGGAGAGAAAGATCAAAACCATCAAACAAACTCCAAAATGCAAGCTACAAAATGCAAATGAAGAACAATAATCAAATTTGATAGAAACATTAATTAAAATATGGATCTAGGAAGGGGAAAACAATGTGTACCTTTCACCAAAATTCACCTTTTGAAGCTCACCGAGGACTCATTCACCCTATGGTGAATGGGCCTTGGCTAAGGTTCTCTAAAATCCATTTTTGGGTTCTCTTCTATTGTGTTTTGCACTCCAGTTTCGTTTTCACTATGAGACAACTAGAAATAAATTTTGTAGAGGATTTTATGCGATGTAGGAACTTTTAGCTGCGGCGACAGCACAACTTTCTTCAAATTTTTTTCTTCAAAGGATCATTCATCGAATTGAGATTGCAATGGAAGCTATCACAATTACTAGTGGATTCTTCGGCCCTGAACTCATTTATGCCACAGTCAATAAAACATGTCAAATCTTTGATCAAACCATGCTCAATCATATGAGGCACCTTTGATTCTCTTTCAATCTTGACATCTTTTCCATCAATGCAAAAGGTAGCAAATGACAAATCACATTGTATGTTGCCTCCCATTGATGCACTCCACTTTCTTGATAATAGCATTCCAAAATGAGGGGGAATGTCTGCAACTAAAACAGTCATGGCCAAAACCCTACCAGGATATTGGGTCAATACATAAGGCAAGGCCTTGATGGTCCCAATAACAGGCACCTCTCTCAAATCCAATGCATAACATTTACCTTGAGTAGTATCAATTTTCAAGCCCACTGCTTGCATAATCTTTACTAGCATAACATTATTTGATGCTCCTGAGTCTATCATGCAATTCCTCAAAGTTCTCCCATTTATATCAATACTCAAGAAAAAAGGGGTGATGTTCTCCAAGCACATATTGATAGAATTCCCTAGGTACACAGGGGGAATTTGAGTTACAATTCCCTCCAACTCTTTCACTTTTATTTCTTCCTTTTCCCTGGTTTCTTTACAATTTCCTTGTTCAACTTTACTGTTAGGAATTCCAGTAATCAAGGCTATTGTCTTTTCTCTATGCTCATCTATTCTCATCATCTCGAGCCAGGGTACAGTAACTTTAACTTGAGACAACACTTGAAAAATATCCACAGGTGTGTATTTAGATAGGTTAGGAATCATACCATCATTAGTTTCTTTCTTCTCCAACTGTTGTTTTCCTTCAAGTTTCCTTTGCTTTTCCTCTGGAATTGACTCAGCAGATTTGGAAATCACTTTGGTTTTTACCAATAGAGGAGTAGCACCTTCACTGGGCTTTTGGATCTCAGTCCTTTTTTCCCATATCTTGTCATTCTTGACATCCTGTATTTTGATAGCATCATTTTTTCTATCTTCTTTAGCATCCTTGCTCTTGCCCTTTTGTTCCTTAATGAAAAGGCTAGCTTGTTTTCCCTGCTCACCGCCCATAGTTCTATTTCTTAACTGTAATGTACTTCTCATTTGAGCAACCATCTCTTCAGTTAACTGAGAAATCTCATCTTCTGATGGTCTTCTTAAGGATACTGGATCCTCATCCTGTTCCATATTGCAGGCATGGTGGCCACACTCACCTTCTTCATCAGAAAAAACTTGTTGATGGTATAATTCACTTTTATGTCGTTGACTATTCACATCAACCTCTTGTAATTCCTCATCAGAAGAAAACTCAACCTCATAAATATATGACCAGGCCATACAACAACCTACATCATCTTGCTTGAAATTAGGAGTCTGCTGTTGAACATTCTCTTCTTTTCCTTCAACAGCACTCAACTGAGCAACACCACAATAATTCTAATCATGTGGGTGTTCACACACCACACACCATGGTCTATCTTGTGCCATATTTACAGAACACTTATGCAAAGGATCAGGTATCTGTTGATCAATTTTAGGCTTCTGGATAGGTAGTATTGGTTTTCCATCCTTCCAATTTGTATTGTAGGGATAATTCTGCAATCTAGGAGGTTTTTCATTTCTATTATACTGCTGCTTATCACCTCCAAGACCCTTCTCTTGCTTAGAAACAATATATTTTATATCCTTCAAAGTGCTAAGGACCTTATCCCACTTCTCATCATCTTTAATGCCTGCAGTAGAGACTTTCTCAGTTTTATCTCTAGGATTCTTCAAAAGAGTAGGTTCTTCCCTCCTACCATACTTGCCAAAAGCTCTCCTATTGCTTTCAATATTAATAGCTGCTCTAAAAGCATCCCTTATGGTTTGAGGGTCCTTGTCTTGGAGAAGATATTCCATTTTAGCATCAAAAGAATTGAAATAAGTAGTTAAACAAACATTCTCATCAAGCTTCATCACTTGAAACAACTTATACATTGCCTTTTGAAATCTAAGGTTAAACTCTGTTGCAGGCTCATTAGCTGATCTTTTTATAGTATTGAACTCATTCAACATAAAACTAGCATTTGTCTTGTCACCATATTGTTCTTTAAAGCATTTTTCAAACTCCTCCCATGAACCAATACTGGCATTCGGTAAACCCCTGTACCAATCCCTTGCATCTTCTGTCAAGGATTGGACAAAAAATTTCATCACTACATCTTCATGTTCTACCTCATAATCATTTAACATATCCATGAAACCTTTCAAATGCTCCTCTGCTAAAAAGGCATTATTCCCAGCAAATTTGTTCATCTTTTCCCTTAACTCATCAGGGATAGGGTTTGGGTATCCAGGAATACCATCAAAAAATAGTTGCCTATATCTTTCCAATTGTATAGGTCTCCTTTGCAATAGTCCATCAACTTTCTGAGGGTCATCACCCATAACTCTATTCTGAGGTTTAGAACCATCTTGATGTGAATTAACAAACTGGGTTGCTTGAAACTTTGGGCCAAAATTACATGTGATATTCTCCTAAATAGGTTTAGGATCATTTTTTGAAATCTCCTGATGACCTGATGAAGTTGTGGCTTGTGCGACTTCATCCAGACTTGTCATTTTTAGGAAACTTATTTTCCTTCTCTTTTCTGCATTTGGAGCCTCAAGTTTAGTCTTCTCTAATTCTTCTGCTAAAGCTTCCCCTTCCCTTCTAGCCTTTTCTAAGGCAGTCTCTACATGTGATGATACATGTGGGAGGGGATCTTTTTTAGGCTGGTGGGAAACCATCCTTTCATTTATCTTGATCCCTTCAGCTTTCTATTTTCCCTTGTCTGCAACAGGTTTAAGATTTGGATTGTCTGATTGTGACATAATAGGGTTTAAGGGTTTTGGATCTGTTGGATTTGGTTGGACCTTAGCTTGACCCTTCATACCCACTTTGTACATTGGCTTCACTTCCTTATCAACAATTTGTTGTACAAAAGGACCATTTTCTTCTAGGTCTAGTTTACTTTGGTTCAGGAGTTTCATAGTTGCCAACTATCTAATTAACCTATCCCTTTCAATAATAGCACTCACCAAGTCTACTTCCTTCTCTTTGTCCTTCTTTATCCTAAGCTCAACCTGATTTTGGATTTCTTGTCTCAAAGAACTAATATCCCCAAAAACATCTTTGGGGTCAGGAAAAGTTATATCAGAACTTGATGTCTCGCTTAAATCTATCAAATCTATTCCCTCTTGTCTAAATAATAAAGGGGTCCCATCATCATTAGCAGGAGGAGGAGGCACATCACTGGTGCATTCTTTGTGATGGCCTTGACTTCTACTCCTACTTCTTCTCTTAATATATTGGACATTAACAGGCCCTTTATTATGACATGTTACATCCTCTTGAACATGTGTATTAAACAATGCATCAAAAAATCCACAGCTATCTAATTCAGAATGTCTAGACACATGCTCAAAAGTCTTAGGGATAGGATGTAGAGGCTTACATGTACCTTGATGTATAGGATTCTGGGACACAGGAGCGACATTGTTGGTTTTTGGTTTCTTCTTTATCCAGTCTCTCTTCTTTGTTTTAGGAAGTTCACCTTCCAACTTGGATTTCGAGTGGTTCTTCATGAATGACCTGGTACTTTTCATCTCTCTATGCTTGTTCAAGGATCTTTCAACTTGTATAAAACTTCAAATAAAGTGCACACTAGTGCAGATACTGTTAAAGTTGCCACCTAATTATCTTGGGAATATCCACTATTCAAAAACACATGATAATACCTTAAAAGATCATCAGAACTTATCGTACTGACAATACACAAGACACATTGCACGATGTATATGCAACTTTTGAATGAAAACACCTAATTGGATAAAGAAATACAATGCCCAGGGCTCAACCTTCAAATCACAAAAATACTATGGTAGACTCTATGCAAAATGGATAACCGACCCACTGACAAGAAAAATTCAAGCTAATGTCCCCAGTAGAGTCACCATTTTTTTTGTGTTTTTTCTTGTAAACCAGGTTTGTCTCCTAATCTACCTATGGAATTGCCAATTCCAATCAAGGGTGGCTTAAAGGACCTGGACCAACTGACAAGGATTTTAATAATAACCTCCTCCACTTCGGGCTCTGCAAGACCCAGGAGGGTGGTCCCTATAATGTGTTTACAATCTCTGCACCAAATTCATAAACAATCATTAACAATTCACAGATAATCCCATGAATAGCTCAATAGAATAGGATACCACTAAAATGAATTGGCCCTTCACTAGTAATATCAACTACTTGGAGCATGAGATGACTACAACATTATTCTATAACTTATGATAGTCATTTTATTTGCAATTTGGCGGCAATCCCTAAGCAAAGACATATAGATGCAAGGTTTCACAAACTCATACAATTTAGATCAGTGCCATAGAACATTGGGGAGTCAAATTCACAAACATTCACGATTCAACAATAGATTTAAACACTTAGCACTCATTATCCCTGACACTATTGCATTACAATAGTGTCAATTTCTATCCTAGCCCAATACTTCTTACTAAATCCCTTTACAAACATACCCATCCATGATTCCATCCAAACATTTTAATTAATTCTTTGAATTAAAGCCAAAACAAAAAACACACACATCAGAGCAAATGAGATGAACATCATAATCCTTGATTATTCTATTCAAAATTATGATATGTTTGTACAGAGGAGAAAATTGAGCTTGAGACATAACATCATAGCTTAAATGCTAGTATTTTTACCAAACATCCAATCTTCATAAGTTTAAAACCCATTACAAGATAACCCCAAAACTAAATTGCCTTAACATTCAAAAAAGTTCTTACAATTTGCTCTGCAACTATACCTAGACTCAACCTTCAAAAATAGTTGACTTGCCAACCACTTTTCTGGCCTTGAAATCCTTCTTATAGAAACGAAGGAGCAAACAAGCATCAGGCTAGAAATTACACATGTCGGGGGTCAATTGGACCACTATGTGCCAAATCAAAACTATGATAAAAACCACCAAGTCCCAGAGAATATTTTTGTTGATTCCACTCATTACAAAATAGCCACAACATTTGTTACACTTCAAAACCTGTGCCCAAAGTCTCCCTGGAAATAAAACCAAAATCAGTTATAATATAACCACTGAGCTGTCAGTTGCTAGTAATAGACACCTTTTCACTCCTCTTTGGTTAAGTACTTGTCCACCCAATTATGTTATTCCTCATCTATTGGCCAATTAAAATTCATCACCTCCATCACCTTGGTATTGTAAGGTGTGAATTTCACTGCAACCTGGTTGGCATCCCTCTCAAATGACTCTAAGAACATGCTGGTATTAATTATTTTATCCATGCTGCTCACCAACAAGTCATGGTCCGATTCATCACAAATCAATTTGATTTGTGCATTAATAATCTCTTCTACCCTATCTTTCCATTGCTGCAATGTCTTAATATTTCCCTATGCATCTATTATATCTGGCAGAAAAGTATCATTCCAGTCATCAAAGAGCTCACTGGATTCTCTAATTTTCCTACTCAAATCATCAGGCAGGGCCTGGAATCCCTTCAATGATTTCACAAAAAAATGAGTAGGCTTTAATGACTAGGGCTTGTTATTTGCATCAAATCTAGAATCCTTAAATGTAACATCTAAATCAGTGGCCCGAGAGATCCACTTCTCAACTAGAGGTAGAACCACTTCCTGATCTCTGTTAATGTTTTGTATTCCACCCAAGAATAAAGAATATAGAGAATGTACAACTGGCAACCTAGAATCATCCTTCTCATTTAAATGCCTCAAAATAGTGTCAACCACCTCATTGTGTTTAGCTACAGCACCTTCCTCACTCACCCTGAGGGCAGCCTATAATTCTATGATTTTATTCATCATCTGCCTTTTGGCAGGATCTGTAGAATACTCAACTTCCTCTTCAACTGGCCCTGGTGTAGGGCTATCAGCAAGTGTTTGAATTAGGGATCTAGGAGTAGAAATGATTGGGATAATAGGGGGCAATGACCCCGAAGTAGTAGGTAATTCTCTAATAGTAGGGGCACTAGAGAATTCTCCCACCT
>VDFB02219820.1:0-18773 GCA_007258455.2 Sequoia sempervirens
TTATAGAATATACAAATAAGAACCACAAGATATTTATCTAATACACATTTCAATGTGTTGAAGAATTTTTCAAAATAATTTTCAATACTTTTATTCAATATGACAATGAATAGGTTACAAAGGCAATAAATAGAAAGGTTGAGTATGACAATTATGACTAGAAAAGGGTAAACACATTAGATTGGTTTTCCTAGACTATTCTCCATTTTTTCATCCCCAAATTTAAGATCAAATTATTATGTGTACAATATAGTTACAAGATATTACAAAATAATTATCAAATGATTTGAGTGGAAGCATAAATGTGTGTCCCACTTGTGGGACATATCATGGAAAAATGGCCCTTCATTTAAAAATACACACATATCAATGGGATTTGAATGAAGGCCACAAGGTTTGAGCGAATATAAATTTTCCCATTTTTTAATGTTGTACACCGAAGTATTGATGGAAAAGGACCTTCAAACCACCAAAGTTCCTTTGTTTGAAGGCCTTTCATATGTAAACACTCCTTGTTGGCCCTTAAAATTTTGTTCACCATTCTCTAGATAGAAATATTAATTTAGGGCAAGTTTTCAACAATCAAATGAAGTTGTCATGAAATTAAATGTTTTATAATTTTAGCCCTTAGAGTAAGCTTTCTAAAAATATAATTTATGATATATTTGTAGAATCGTTATATTTATATTCTATTTTTTAGAGAGAATATATTTTTTTACCAAGCATAAAGGTTTTTATTTGATACACGTGAAAAAATAGAAAAAAGTAGATTTTTTTTTGAAAATATGACAACCCTTAGTATTAATGTCCTTATTTCAAAAAAAGATTGGATATATACAAAAATGATGCTGTATTGGGAATATATATAAATTATGATTAATTTAAATTAAAACATTAAATAATAAAATATGTAACAATTTAAATTTCTTAAAAGTATGCATATCTTAAATAGCAATGATGGTGATCTATGTTTGAGAAATTATGAATTGATCTTATTTCTAGCTCATTTTACGTGATATATGAAAATGTTTAAAAACAAAATAAACTATTTTAAAAATTAAAAAATATATTAATTTATAATCTAAACACGAAATATCAAAAGCCACTAGTCTACATCATATTCAAATTATTAATGATTTTCTTGCTATAAGCGACAAAAAGTGAAAATTTGACATGAAATATTGATTTGAGTGTCCCACTTAGGACAAAAAAGGGAGACACCTTTATGCTTCACCCATTTGTATCCCAAAGCATTGTTTCTTGACCTTCCAACTTTCAACAGTTAGATTTTTGATAGATGAAACATTACACAAGTACCACATGCTTGAGATTGTTGAGTATGTGGTTGATTGTGAAGTGTAGTGTGAAGAGTTACAAGTCCATGAGTGGTCATGCATGATGTTGTAGATGCTTGTATAGTAGTGCAAAGTAATATAGAGGAATGTGCATTGATACAACATAAGATTGAAGTTTGCATGATTGCATATAGTTTTATACATTTACACATGTTCCTTAAGTCTTATACAACTAAAATCAAATTATTTTCCCTTTCGTAATAAGCAATGACCCCCATTACATATTTAGTAAGTTGTGGAAATCAAATGTGAAGTTGCTAAAGATCGTAACATTTTTCTTGAGATATACACATTACCCTACCTTAACTACTCTACACAGGTTATGAGTGCCTTAGTGTGTGCAAGTAGTGATTGTTTGTATGATATCATCTCAAATAATAATGTCTAGGTTTTTAGGATCTAGGTCTAAGTAATGGTATGCTAATGATAGTTGAAGAAGTGGAGTGAAATATAGCTAGAGGAGTTTCATATTGAATACTAGATGCAAACTCAAGTATTATGGAACATCAAGAATACAAGTGTTATCACTTATTGTGTGTAGAATGGTGTATATACCATAGCACAAAGGATTTTTATTTCTACTTGGACCCTTAAAGTGCTCCTTTTGAATATGCAACCAAAATGTTCCATTTACCTAAAATGAGTGATGTAGTGTAGAGTGTGTCATGGAACTATTTATAATTTTCTTGCTAGCGCAAGATAATTTGGCACACCTACTAGTGAACACTCTAAATTTGTTATAGAAATTTTTTCTCTATTTTCTTCTTTATCTAGAATTATGAAAATATTTATTGTAACAATATTGAATGTAGAGTGTGACATCCCAAGTGTGTGAGTGTGCATAATTGTAAAGCCATGTAAAGTACAAGTGTGCAATAAACCACTTTGGTTTGGACTTATATATAGATGGAAGGATGTGTACCAATATGCTTGTTTATCCAACTTCACTCAAAAACCTTGCTAGAAATACCAAATAAACCTAGGGTTACTAATAAACATAATGAATTCCATTAACCCAAAATACACCTATGCATGGTTTAAGAAGAGGCACATGGTCTCCTATATTTTGATGCGTTTTGTTCATGCAACCATGATGGTCATATTTAAAAAAAATCTACTAAGGATGTTACAAATAACAAGGCTAAGAGTAATATGCAATATTTCTCCAAACATTAATGGAAAAAATAGATGAATACTTTTTTGTGTTGTAATTGCAATACTAACGTAACACAATTATACATTTATGCCCCAAAGTTGTCATTACACAATGTGATGACACTTAAAAGAGCACCAAGTCAATGCTCAAGGATAATTGAACAAGTGAAAGAATTACTTGGATGTGTGACAATAATCCAACAATGACCTAGCAAGGAGTTAGAGTCCCTTCTATATTTGATGATTGGATCCAAGAACATGATCATCAATCACACATTGCAATAATAGGATGAGATTGGTATATTATCCCATCCTTACAACTAAAAATATCATAACACACATTCACAATGAAGTAGGATCAAAATACAAACCTTTAGTTCAATCACCCAAGAGGTAGGATGATTAGGAGATCCAATACCTTACCCCATCACATAAATACTAGTCATTCTTGAAGGACACAAGGTACGTGAAAATGCTTCCTAACACAAATATAAGAGGAGAGATGTCTAGTTTTAATTCTTTTTACAGTTAAAATATGAGATATATAATAGAAATATTAATAACATAGCATCACATGCAAGTATAAAAGCTCACAATACAAGATATACATGGGGAAAACCATTTTAGAAGAGAAACCCCACACTATAAAACCTGCACAATGTATTATCAAATCAATGGTGATTACAATACACTTGAAATGTAAGTTCTTCTTGGAGTATACACAAATGTTGAATTTTAGAGCAATTCCAACAACATAAAAATACCTACAAAGTGAACCATAAAACTATTTCTTGAAGGACCTTATCTATAGAGAAATACAAGCATAGAGGAAGCTTCATGAGAAAGCAACAAGGGATGGGCATCCAAATCCATGTGGCACACGTTTCCAACAAATAGTTGAAATCTATGACACTTTTCCAATGATTCCTTTCCCCCTTATGTGCCTCCATACTCGAACGCCCCAAATTTTTTCCAAATAGGTATGATAAATTCTTAACAATGTCATAAAATCCGTCATATATGACAACTCTTATAACTATAAGAGAATTTTTCGTAACCGACTAATAATAAAAGATTGTTCTTACATTCTCTTACAACTTTTCATAAGTAAAACTTGGGTGCCCACTTTCCTATGCAAGTCCAATCCATCATAGAATCTAGCTCTTATCCATCATAACTTTATCATAGGAATCCTTCATAAGATCATCATAGGAATCCGCCATAAAATCATCATAACCTCAAAGATGTTGACACATGCCAAGGAATCTCTTCCCAAAGTGGAATGCCTACATTGCCTTATGGGGACCACAACATCCTTGTCACCTTCCATGTCACCTTGCATATCACCTTCCAACATACTAACAACTCATTGTGCCAAGCCATATTAGATGACAAATAAATATGAACAAGAAATTACAACATAGGCATAATTGAATTAATATTTTAATGCTAGGAAATTGCAAAGGTTGATACATATTAATTCCCAACATTCTCCCACTTGTTGAACACCTTTCAAGAGCCAATCTAACCAAGTAATCAAATGCTAGGGGTTGAAAGCTACATAGACTCCAAACACCATTTGAAATTCTTTGTGCTCACTAGCTTTGTCAAGGAATCTGTAACATTTGTCGAAGTATCAAATTTTTCAATATGTACCTTCCCATATTCCACCGTTTCATGGAAAAAATGGAACTGAACATCAATATGCTTTGTTCTAACATGGAAGGTTGGATTCTTTGCTAAGCAAATAGGGCTCTGACTATCACTACAAATAGTAATCATCCTTGCATCAATCCCAACATTTAAACATAATTTTCAAAGCCAAATGGATTCTTTGCAAGCATGAGTAGCTGCCATGTACTTTTCTTTTGTAGTGGATAAAATTTCTACATCTTATCACTTACTCGTCCAACTAATAGCACCACCAAACATAGTAAACACGTAAGCACTGGTGGATCTTCCGCTGTTAATGTCACCTACCCAATTTGAGTTCATGAATATAAATTAAATGCAAAGATCCTATAGGATGTCCATAATAACATAAGGAATACTTAGAAGTACCCTGTGAATACTTGAATACTCTCTTTATTGTATCCCAATGTACTCGTCTAGGATTAGTCATGAAATGGCTAAGGACTCCCATTGCTTGGGCAATGTATGGCTTGTACAAACCATGGAATACATAAAAATGACAAAAAACACTAGCATTAGGTACTCTCATCATATCCTCCACCTCACTAGGAGATTTGGATAATTTGAAACTAATAGCTTTGTTCTAATCACAATAGGAACATACAATAATCTACAAGCTACCATGCTAAATCTCTCCAACAAAGAATTGACATACTTACTCTAGTATAACCAAAGTTTTTTGTTTCCCCTATCTCTTCTGATTTTCATATCCAAAATGTACATAGTTGTACATAAATCCTTCATTTCAAATTGTCTTGAAAGCTAAGAATTTAAGTTAAAAATCAAAGATTTACCATTCACACTGAACAACATACCATCAACATACAATCCAATAATGAGGATGCGATCATCACAATTTTTGAAATAAACATAATGATCTGATTTTGACCTCAAAAATCCTAAACTCAACACAAAGGAATCAAACTTATGGTACCACATCCTTGGTGATTGAACATTCAAACCATACAAATACTTTTTCAACTTGCAAACCAAAATTTCCATACCTTTCACATTGTATTTCTTTTGTTGTGACATATGAAATTCCTCCTCCAAATCACCATGAAGGAAAGTTGTCTTCACATCCATCTATTCAATCTTTAATCATATACAACAACAAGAGAACAAAAATATAATGGGTTTCAGCTTTGCAATAGGAGAAAAAATATCACCATAAACAATTCCCTCAACCTATGAATAACCTTTTATGACCAAACTTGCCTTAGATATCACAACACTGCCATCTGAACTAAATTTTTTCTTGAACACCCATTTGCAACCACATTGTTTACCTCCATCAAGCAAGGGCACCAAATCCAAAGTGTCATTTATTTTTAATGCAGGAATCTCATCCATGGCCTTTATCCAAGAATCTACATCACTCATACCCATAGCCTCCCTTACAGTTCTAAGCTCATCAGTGTTAGAAATCAAAGCAAAAATACAACTAGAATGATGCAATAAATACCCAAACCTATCAAGTTGCTGCCTTATCCATGTAGACCTCCTCAAAGGTTTTGGTTGAGGTTTTTTATCTTATTCTAAAATTTTAGAGCTTCTTGAGCTCTCCTCCTCATCAGGTCCAGCAGGTGTTTTTGGTTCTTATTTCTCAAGTGTAGGAGGAAGATGAACCACATCCTCTTTCTTTTCTTCTTTCTCTGGCTATTAAACACCTATAGGAGTAATGAGGTCCCTGAAAATAAAATTTATGCTATGGGTGATCCCACAATAGTGGTTTACAATTTTTGGCCAAACTAGACACCAAATATATATTTTTAACTAAATCTTCACTTTCTCGGGCATCTATAGTAGCTAAACCATGAGGAATTTGAGGATGATGCAAACTAGAGTTTTGTGAAAATTTTTCTATAGATTCTAAACATATTTTTTCAAAAATTTTGGAATTAGATTGCACTATTTTTCCATCTCCCTCAAAACTAATTTTTTCAAAAACATTTTTAAAAAGTGACGCCACTCGTGATAACACATAACTTTTTTTCCATGAAGGATAAAATTTTAATTCTTTCAAATTTAGATTTGAAACTATGATATCTAGTGCTTACACTTGGTTATATAGTTTTTTATTGAATATTTTTTCTTTAATCAAGTTTTGAATTCAAACCTAATTATAATTCGGACATAGCCTCCATAACGATAACTTTTTTGTATGTATCGAAATTCAAATTTTTCTTCTTTGTTGGATCAAGGAATTCAATATTTGGTGTACTAATATTTTTTTTTTTTTTTTTAATAATAATATTTTTCCACATGTGTAAAAGAGCTTGATTTTGGTGAAAAACCTACATTCACAGAAATAAAAATAAATATAATAATCAAATTAAATTTATTTAAAATTATACTTTTGGGAAGCTTATAATAAGGATTACATACTTGAAAAACTAAATTTTTAAATCAATTCATTTGATCCCCCAAAAGGTAAATCAAAAGTGGTTTTTTATCAGCATTTTGATAGGTGTAAAGGAGACTCTCGTTATAGGTATGGTTTAAAACTAGTTCTATCCGTGGGGTTTGATTTAATATAGTTTTATCAAACCCTCGATTGGAATTTTTTAAATGGAAATTTTCAAGGCTTAAATCATTATATTTTCTAAAAATATGTGATTTCAACAAAAATCAGCTTCCTCCCGAAATTGTAAAACCACAATTATTGTATAAAGACTCCTATAAATAACCCTTTCAACCACAAGATCCCAAAGCTTGTACCCTTTCACATCAATGCCATAATCAATGAAGATAATCTTTACTTCCTTGTTCTCCAACTTATACCTCTTCTCCTTAGGCACATGATCATATGCCTCACAACCAAATGCTCAAATATGTCTCAATGAAGGATTTTTACCATAACATACCTCCATGAGTGTCTTATCCACAAGCGTTGAGCTAGGAGACTTGCTAACCAAGTAGCAAGTAGTGGTAATAATTTTAGCCCAAATTTTTTGTTTAAGGCTAGCTCCACTAAGCATACTCTTAGCCCTCTTTGTCAATTTCTTGTTCATTCTCTTTGCAAATCCATTATGTTGAGGGGAATATGGAGTTGTCTTATGTCTTTCAATCCCATGTTATTTACAGAACCTATCAAAATCTACCAAAAAAAATTCACCGCCATTGTCAATCCTCAAACATTTAATATTTATATCCTTCTAATTCTCTACGAGAGCTTTAAACTATTTGAATCTATTAAAGAATTCAAATTTTATTCTAAGGAAATATACTCATGTCCTTCTATTGTAATCATTAATGAATGAAATGAAATAAATAGATTTTTCAATCAAAGGAACATTAAGAGGACAAAACACATCAAAATGAATCAAGTCCAACACCTTAGAATATTTATGAGAACTAGAGTAAAACTGAACACAGTTTTTGCTTTCCATAATGCAATGTTTGCAAAATTAAACTCGTGATTACAATCATTCATCCCCTTAACAAGACATTTACTTTTTAGGGTTCTAAGACCCTTCTCACCAATGTGGCCAAGCCTTTGCTAATATAACATAGTTTTATTTGCTAAAATTTTCATTTCTATAGAATGAGCATCCTTGGGTACCTAGAAAGCATGACCATTAAAAGTAGATGCAATAGTCCTCTTCGCTACTAGTTTTGATGGTGAGGATGAAGACTTTGAAGCTATATTATTCACAAAAAAAATCTATTGCACTAGATAATGCATGCATCCAGCTAAAATAGATTGCCAATCCAAACAACCTTAGCCAACACCACAAATTCTCTTTTCACCTTGCATCCTCTATTTGAGAAAATTACTTGCACACCCACATCATTCAATTTACTTAAAGATAAAAATTTCATGCCAAACCAGAGATATGTAAAACACCATTGATCCTGTTCACTCTAGCATAAGGGAATCAAATTAGAACTCTTCCATGACTAACAATCTTCAGATGAGAGTCATCACCCAAGTACACCTTCCTGCCATCAAACTCTTTATACATCAAAACCAATCCCTATGTGAGGTCATGCAGAATTATGGACCAGGTTTAATCAACCACACATCTTCAGATGCATGTGTTGCCATGGAAATGACAAACACTTCACCATCATCGTAAGCAGACTTGTCTAAATCAGAGTTATTATTTTTCTTGTTCTTATTTTTCTCCTCTTTACATTCCTTGTAGAAGTGACTAGGTTTACAACAGTTCAAACACAGAGCCTTGGAATTTCCAAGAGACTTAGATCTCCCATGAGATTTTGATCTTCCTTTTTTTTTTTCTTTTTTCTTTCTTCTTATCCTTCTTTTTTCCTTTCTCCTTGGATCTACCACGAACTGCAAGAGCCTCCTTAGTTGATTCAAGGGATTTTCTTTGCATCTCCTCAAACAAAAGAGATGCAACCAAATCATCCATCTTGAAAGCGGTAGTGGTACTTCCAATGGCCATAACAAGGTGGTCCCATGAATCTAGTAACAAACATAGTAATAATATACAACGATCCTCCTCCTCCATCTTTACACCAACAAAGGACAAATAAGCATATTAAATGAATTCAGGTGATCCGCAAAAGATCCTCCATCCTCAATCCTTAGAGAGTACTTCTTTCTCAAGAATAAATTATTTACCAAAGATTCAACCTGATAAATTTCTCTAAGTTTCTTCCGCAAAGATGCAACTATTTTCTCCCCATGAACATTTAACAAGACAAATTCAGCTAAATAGAGTCTTATGAGACCCTTATCTTTACGATCCATTTGATCCCAGTCTTCCTTTTCATACCTATTGGAATGGAACTAGATATTGTGATCCATAAATATCTATCCACCAATAGGTCCTCCATCTCAAGTTTCCACAACTCAAAGTTTCCTTTATTAAAATTCTCTAATTCAAACCTCTCAGATGCGCTAGCCATCTCTCTGGCAAAAAATATTAGAAATCCACTACATAGGCTACCACCCAAATGAAGACAAGTACAAAAACCATCTACCCAACAACAAGAATCACAGATGATCAAGCTCTGATACCAATTGAAAGGAAGCAAGGTACATAAAAATGCATCCTAACACTAATCTAAGAGGAGAGATGTACAATTTTAATTCTTTTTACATTTAAAATATGAGATGCACAATAAAGATATCAATAACATAACATCACATGCAAGTATAAAAGCTCACAACACAAGATATATGTGGGGAAAACCCTTTCAAGAGAAAAACCCTACACTCCAAAACCTGCACAACGTATTATCAAATCAATGGTGATTACAACACACTTGAAATGCAAGTTCTTCCAAGAGTATACACAAATATTGAATTTTGGAGCAATTCTAATTTAGCATAACAATACCTGCAAAATGAACCATACAAACTACTCCCACAAGAACCTTATTTATAGAGAAATACAAGCATAAAGGAAGCTTCATGAGCAAGAGACAAGGGATGGGAATCCAAATCCATGTGGCACACTTTTCCAAAATGTAGTTGAATTAGGTGACACTTTCCCAATGATTCATTACCCCCTTACATTCCTCCATACTTGGGTGCCCCAAATTTTCCCCAAATAGGTATGAAAAATTCCTTACAATGCCATATAATCCATCATATATGAAAAATATTATAGCTGTAAGAGTATGTGTCATAAATGACTAATAATAGAAGATGCTTCATACATTCTCTTACAACTTGTAATAGGTCAAAATTGGGTACCCAATTTCTCATACAATGATGCTAGTCAAAACTTTTCCAACCTGTCATAGAATTTGGCTCTTACATATCATAACTTCGTCATAGGAATCTATCATAAGATAGTCATAGGAATCTATCATAAAATCATCATAGGAATCCCTCAAAGATGTCGAAACATGTCAAGGAATATCTTCCTAGAGTGGGACACCTACATTGCCTTGAGGGGACCACAACATCCCTGTCACCTTCCAACATGTCGTCAACTCACCATGTCAAGTCATATTAGATGACAAACAAATATGAGCAAGAAATTACAACATAGGAATAATTAAATTAATATTTTAATGCTAAGAAATTGCAAATGTTGATACACCTTAATTCTCAACACTTCCCACACCAAGACATGATTTTGAAAGAAAAAATAGGATTAACATATTAGGTACATAAAGTACCAATGGACGAAGAAGATATGAATTTGAGGTAGACCCTAGAGAACAACTTATCTTTAGGAAATTTTTCTAAAAAAAGGTCTAAAAGTGCTCATTGTACCAAATCACCCCTTTTTCTAGATAAAATCGCTAGGTGATTCTCCAAATTTCCCATCTTGCTAGTGTAAATAACCCCTTTTGTAGACAATTAATTTCAAACATGAAACAAGGCTCAAGAGGATAGTGAGGTTCTCATAAGAATAAGAACTAGTTCCAAGGTTAATAAAAGTATCTAAAATAAGAATAAAGATATAAGTAGCTTACAACACTAAATTATGACCTTTCAAGACAAGACTCAAGGGTACACAACCTAATGTGAGTGATGGATAGCCTACTAACACAATATAAATTTCATGTTTTGATGGTTATTCACCAATGGTTTGAACCATATATCTTTATTAATCCTAAGGTTCCTTTAGCCACATTAAGCATTCATGAATTTCACTAATTAAATTTTAACCATAACCAATTTACCAATGACAAACATTAATGTAATACATCAAATACGGCAATCATGAAGGGGAAATATGAATACTAAACATAATGTTGAATACACACAACCATATCATCGATGCTATCTAGTCATATAATTAAAATGATAAAATATCATAGGTTATAGTTTCATTTTAACTTCTTACAAAAATTAGATTTATTCATATTATTATAAGGATTTTTTGAAACATGCTAAATCCTTCATAAGATGGTATGAAAAAAACTCAAATAATGACGTACACATTAAAATGAAATTAATCTAATCCTAAACATGGATGGTTTGAAGTCTAAATAATATATATTTAATCACTATATATTCTAGGACCATAAGACCCTACTCATGCCTACATTCTCTACCAAAATACAAAATACAATAAGTATAACAATTACAAGCCCACCTCAAAAAATACAAGGATGGTCATAATCTAAGATCAAATACAAGATTACAACATTTACATAATTCCAAGGCATAAATTATGCAAAATAAGAAAAATACTAAAGTGAAAACTCTTCTATCTATCAAGAGATATTCAAGGAGACTGATGGAAGAAATTACCCATACTTCAACCATATTAGCATCATCACTTGTGTAATTGATGGTTATGCCACTCCAAGGAACTCCCAATCTATGGAGAGAGAGAATCATGGGCACACTTATAGCAATATTGATCTCGCAAACATGTAAGGGTCTCAAGAAAGACACCAAAATAATACACATAAGGTCACACACCATTCAATTTATAACATAATATGGATAAAAAAATCAATATTAATTCAATGCACATCCACACTTGAATACACACACTAACAAGGATTCAACATATAATTCACAACTTGGGTACTCATGACCCAACCAAATAAAGGAGAATGTAATAACCCTCCCATTTTCTAGATTGGACTCATTATTTCTATGCTTTGATTTAGTACTTTGATACTGTGATGATACTATTATTGCTTAGTTTGGTGGTTTGGTTAGTAGTATGTTGGTGATTATGCTTATACATTTGAGGACATGGATATTTCTTATGATATGGTGGTTTGGTGATATTAGTTTGATTTTAGTAACATTGTGATGCATTAATTTAGCAAAGTATGTTATGGTATAATCTGTTAGTTTAGAAATGTTATCTCATCATTTATATCATAATTGTTAGATTAGATGTGATGAAAGGACAATGTAGCATCACTCGTTTGCGAGTGCCCTGCTATGCTGTAATTCCTTATCACAATGTAATGATTTGATTTTATATATATATATGTACATGTATACGACTTTGTTTGGATGCAGGGATTGCAAGTACAAAGTCTCGATTCCACCTGCTTCGGCAGGACAGGGCGAGCACCAATAACCCAACAACATAATGTTGAAATAGAGATGACAATGAAGTCACCCCGTCCCATGTTGTCAAATCGTCTCGATTGAATGGTATTGTGCGTCGTTGTGTTGTCATTTCTATATTTTATTACTATGTTTTGTGTAGTGTCTTGTTCGTATGTGATTTACGTTGGTATTTCATAAGTTGTGATTTATTTAATTAAATAGTGGTAATAATTGTTTATTATAATGTTAGATTAATTTGTATTTAAATATTTAAAAAGTTTTAGTTTTAATGTTATGTATTTTATTAAATGCTAATTAAATATTAAATTGTGTTTTGTAATTTAATTAAAATACCTTGTTGAAGATAATTATAAAATAAATAAATTAAATTATGTGCATAGCAAGTAAAGCTTGCAAAAGGAAATTTAAAACAAAAGTATTGATAAAAAAGGAAACACAAATAAATAAAGGAATAGGAAAGATAAAATGACAAATAAGAATTAAGTGATGGCTAAAAAAATGGGAATTAAATTAGATAGTTTCTTTTATATTGGATTTTTCTTTAGAGTTTTCAAAAAGGAAAGAGGTATCTTTTATGAATGGAAAATTTGTGAGTTTTCACACACGGGAAGAATGGGAAGAAAGCTGCAAACAAATAAAAATATGGCTTTGAATGTTGAGATCTTCTGAGGTTTTCTGGAAAGGGATTTGTCATTCTATTGCTGCATGTTTTGGGAAGGGTTTCTGAGTAGAGTATTAGATTTGAATTCGAGCACGGTGTTCTGGAGAGGAGATTTCGAAGCAAGAACAAGAAGCTCTTCGTAGAGGCCATCTGGATCAAGCAAGCATCTTCAGATTCTCAAATAAGCATAGGACTCTAGGTTCCACTTGTTTTCTCATTCAACTTTCTGTTTTAGGGAAAAATAAAATTAATTAAATATGACTTGTGTGAGGAAAGAAAACTTTTGTTTGAATAGAAATTTATTGAAAGAGATTAAATTAGCTTTCTAAAAGTTATTGGTTGTTTTCAATTTGTCAAAACAAAATCTACATCTTTTGGAATGTCCACTTTATCTATATGGATATGAAAGAAAATACTTTACTTTATCTGGAGCAAACGAATCTTGAGTTTTTAAACAATTATGTATATATATATATATAATTGTTTCCTTTGTATAATCAATCTTCTATAGAAAATGGTTATCTGCAAACACTTATATATACATACATGTGAGAATACATTTAATTCTATTTTTCTGTACCTGTAACTGGAATATTGTTTCATATGGATATATATAAATTATATATATGTATATATATACAAAAAATTTGTGTGTATATATACATATATATATATATATATATAATATATATATGTATATATATACAAAAATTTTGTGTATATATACATATATATATATATATATATATATAAAATATATATATGTATTTATATTCTTGCATTTTAATTTATTTGAAAAATCGTTTTCCAAAATCAAAATAATGGCTGACTGTCATTGGCGTCCGTGCCTGTAAAAAATGGAGTTGTATTTTTTATAAAATAAAGATGCTGTTATGTATTTTTTTTTTAAGACAATTTTTTTTTATGAAATCGAAATTCTTTTAAATTTATTGGGGAGGGTTGAAGGGAAGGCTGAAGCCGTACCCTTCTCCCCATACCCCTGTCGTGGCATACTGCCACAACAGTCAATAAGACTGCTACGAGTAGTACATAAGGCCGACGGCCTGGGAAATCATAATGTTAGTTTTAGTTTATTTTTTGTATTTTTATTTTTTAGTTTTTTTATATTTATTGTTATTTCTATATATATATATATATATATCTATATATATAGAGTATTTGATTTATTAGTTTAATAAATGGTTATATATATATGACATAAGTTTATTATTTATTATGTTGATTGAATAATTTAATTAGAAAATTAGTTTTGCCTCGTGTTGCTTAAGTATATGTATTCACATATTAAGATAGTTATATTTTCTCATATTGGAACATTATTTTGGAATGATCAATGATTTGGGAAAATTAATTAATTGGGAATTTGGGAAAGAATTAAATTTAATGGTGTAATCTTGTAACTTTATTTGAGTTTCTTTTCCTTTAAGGTTATTGTTTAGCGTTGTCAATGTGGGAACCCTGTTGTTTTACAACCCTAGTTCCGGAGGCATGTGTTGTACCCTTGGATGTTCATTCTTGTACTTTTGTGATCAGGAGGTTATATGATTTTTAAGTATTATTATTTGGAAGGGTTGTACGAGATTGTGGTCATTGTGATTATGAGTTATCGTGAGATGGGTTTGCCTCGCATGTTTGTTTTGAGTTATATGTTTTTATTCGTTAAAGTACAACCCTTGCCTTGTTTCGGTTTTTGTTTTGGGGTCTTAGGGAGAGTGGCTCTTCGTGGGTGTCGACGCCTCGAAAGGAGGAAGAGCTCAGGATAACCCACATAAGAGTAGTTTAATAAATGATAACCTAAAAATAGAATGTAGGGGGATGGGTAGTAAAACACACAAGATAATAAATATTGGATACCTCGTCTATGCATTAGGGCTATCATAGACTAATGATAGACAGAGAAGGCCATGGTAGGCAAAGTCGTAATCTTGTCTTCATGAGAGGTTATCGACTCCGCATGAGCTACCCTATGGTGTTGGTGCCTCAAGTAGGAGGAAGACCCAGGAGATCCATAGATGGGTGTTGGCACCTCAATTTGGAGGAAGGGCCAGGATATCCCATGAGAGCTATGCGATGACACTCTCCACTAGACACTCGTTTGCCTTGTTTCCTTATTGCCTCTGGAAATGTATTTTGGATGTTGTATCAGTTCTTCTGGATTTGTACTCTTATTGTTGATTCATATTCTTTTGAAAGTGATTTATGAATGTTCTTTGGTGACTTGTTCAATGGTTATTGCTTTGGTTAATTGTGATGACTTTCATGGCTTTATCTTATTATATTGTCTTTTGGATGTTGTGGTTTTGTCATCGTAACTCTTGATGTTGTATTTGAGTGTTCATACTATGTTGTTCATTGGAGTCAGTTTGGAATTCATGGTCATGATCTCTTCCTTTTCATCTCTGAGCATGGGGGATGAGTTATTTATAACTCACATGGTTGGGTGGAACGTGCTCCGCACCCGTTGGGTTCCCCATTAGCATTCTTTGTTCGCAGCATTCCTTCAGTTGGAGCTGTACCAGTGGTTCTCCTTGTAATTCAATTATTATTGTACTTGTATCATCCCACATGTATGGGAGATGTATTGTAACTCATTATTGAGAACACATAATGTAACGATAAAGCGATGTAATAATTAGGATCCTTTGTAACATTATTGTAAATGACTCATTATAGTTGTAATATGTGATGTAGTGATACTTTCACTCTTGGTTTATGGATGTACTTTTATTAATGGTTATTGTAATATAATTGGATAAGTTGTTTAGTATTATCTTTACTTTGGTTAATGGTTGTTTGCGATGTAACCTCACATGCCCCAGAGAGCTGGGTGTGATAATGTATTGTGCAATGTGATTCAGTTTAATGTTTATTACATATTTAATTGTAATTTTTTAAAAAAAATTGGTTGCAAAGTTTGTTCTCTGGGGTTTGCATGATGGGCATTACACAAAGAGAGAGGTAGGTGAAGAGAGAGAGTGAGGGGGAGGGAGGGAGGAAGGGAGAGGGAGGCAGGGGGACGGGGAGAGGTAGGGAGAGGGAGTGAGGGAGAGAGGGAGGGAGAGGAGGATGAGAGAGAGAGAGTGGGGGGGAGGGAGGGAGAGAGGGGTAAGGGATGGAGGGGTGGAAAGAGAGAGGGAAAGGGAGGAGGAGATGGAGAGAGGGAAAGGGAGGGGGAGATAGAGAGAGAGGGAGGGATGGGGAGAAGGAGAGAGGGAGGGAGGGGGAGAGAGAGGGGGAGGGGGAGATGAAGAGAGAGGGAGTGAGGGAGTGGGGTAGAGAGAGAGAGAGCAGGGAGATACAAAGAGATGGAGGGAGGAAGAGAGGGAGGGAGGGGGATATGGAGAGAGAGGGAGGGAGGGAGCAGGGGGATACAAAGAGATGGAGGGAGGAAGAGAGGGAGGGAGGGGGATATGGAGAGAGAGAGAGAGAGAGAAAGAGAGAGAGAGACACAGAGAGATAGAGAGACACAGAGACATAGAGAGAGAGAGAGAGGGAGAGGGAGAGGGAGAGGGAGAGGGAGAGGGAGAGGGAGAGGGAGAGAGACAAAATTAAAAAAACCATCTTAATCAACACAAATACCCATTTAGGTTTGGTGTTTTCTATGCCACCATGTACTTTCTACCCGAGCCTTTTAAAAGTCAAATTGGATTTTCGCATTTTTTGGCAATTTAAAAATGCTTTTTTCTTCATATCACCACTTTTTTGACCCCTATGATCTTGCACAGACCCATTCGAGTAGGTTAGGAGATTAGTTATTGGACAACATCCCTGCAAATTTATCTAGTGAAGAAAATGTTCTTCTTTTGAAGCATGTTTCTAAGGGGGAAGTTAGGTTTGCTACTTTCTCTATGGGGGCTTATGAGGCTCTTAGCACTGATGGGTTCCCCCTAGCCTTTTTCCAAGAATTTTTGGATATTGTAGGAGTTGAATTTTTTGACAACTAAAGATTTATTTAGATTGAATAAACTAATGAAAAAACTAAATAATACTTTCATTACTCTTGTTCCTAAAAATATTGACCTTTTAGAATTTTTTGACTTCAAACCCATCAACCTCTATAATATATTTTTTATAATATCTTCTCTAAAATTATTGTGAATAGGTTAAAAAAAAAACAGGAAAAATGATCTATGGATGCTAAAAGCTTTTTATGTTTGGTTTTCAAATCTTAGTTGTTGTTTCTACTCATGATAATGCTTTCAACAAATCATAGTAGTATCATTCTTGGTATGGTATTCAAATTGGATATCTCTAAAGCATATGATAAAGTGTCCTAGCATTTCTTATTTCAAGTTCTACAAAATTTTAGCTTTAATGAGAAGATCAGGCTTATAAAGGAATGTGTATCAACAATTAAGTATTTGATACTTTTCAATGGAGTTTCTAGATGATAATATAATTCTAAAAGGGGGATTAGATAGGGAGACCCTCTATCCCTGTATCTTTTTATAATGATAGATAAATTCATGTGGTGAAATATTCAAAAATTACTTGATAATGGAGTTCTTAAGGGAATCAAACCTGCCACCTCCTTTAACCCTTTAACTATCCAATAATTTGTTGATGACACTATCTTTTTTATAAAATCCATTGCAATTGAATCAAGGAAATGAAAATTATGTTTAAAAAAATATGCTACTATTTCTGGCCAATGCATCAACTATGAAAACAATAAGATTTATTTTTTTAACATAAGATTGGAGCTATAGAGGAAAGTTAAAACTATTTTGGGTTGTGCTAGCACTACTCTTCTTGATATTTATCTTGGGATCCTACTTACTATTAAATAATTCACTCTCTTTTTGGAAAATAGTGTTATAAATGCTTCAAAAAAATGGTTGGTTAAGAGGGTAAGCTCTTGAAGCATGCTCAAAAACTTCAACTTCTTGTTGCTTCTTTGCAAGGTATCCTTGTCTACTTCCTCTCCTTGTTCAAGATTCCTATATTTATTGTTGATAAATTTGAAAAAAATATATATTCTTTTATGATCTAACATAGAAGAAAATAAAAAAATAGCCATCATAAGCTTGGATAAAGTTTTTCTTCCTAAGACTTGTGGGGGTTTGAGAATTAGAAAGATCCACCTCAACAACAAAGTCCTTATGTCTAAGGTCGGTTGGGATCTCCTTTTGAATAAAACGGATTGGTTTTAAATAATGAAAGCCAAGTACTTAAACAACACTCAATTAATCACAAATATCTCTAAATTTGTATATCCTCAAGATTCTTTGCAATAGAACAATATCCTCAAATTCAAAAAACTTATTTAGTTGGGCTTAAAATAGAAATTAGGGAACAATTGTACAATTGGATTTTGGGAGGACTCTTTGGTGTTGGACCAACCTTTGAATAATAATATATTATTCAAGAAATTGGAGGGCCCTACAATATGTTTGTTTGTAAGGTGGCTTGCTAATTATTTTTTAGAAATGTTGGGGCTAAACAATGAAGGAAAATTGAATATTATTGTAATATCAATGGAGATCTAGTCCAAAAAGCTTGCATCCTTCAAGAGAAACTAAATTTTATATGGATCCATGTATTCCAAAAGGAGGATCAATCTCTTCAACATTCGAAACTTGCATCATAGGAATTGGGAAAGGGCCAATTTTCACATCAAATTGGCACTAATTCCCCCATGGGATCATGAGTTTGCACATTTAAATTAGGATTCAAGCTATTTCATTGTTTTTATTTTGTTCTTCATTGTTTTCTTTCCTATTTTGAGTTTGTAAATGGATTTCACGGGGAATCCTTGTTTTAGCTTGCAATTCCTTGTTTAACTTGTTTACTCATGTTGTTTTGCAGGTAATAGGAAAAGGGTTCGCACATTTGGCACTAGAAGGAGGGCCAAATATCATTCTTTCTTATCTTTTCCCAAAATTTTCATGTTTTTCCTCACACGGAAAATTCCAAC
>VDFB02219821.1:0-31715 GCA_007258455.2 Sequoia sempervirens
ATTGTCGGGTTGCCTATGTCTTCCAGGCGACACGACGCTATCATGGTCACTGTTGACAGGTTGACCAAGGTAGCCCATTTTTCTCCCATTCGATCTTCCTATACTGCTTCAGTGGTGGCTAGGGTGTTCATGGAAGACATTGTTCGATTGCATGGGATACCGCGCAGGATTATTTCTGATAGAGATCCGGTATTCACATCTGCTTTATGGACATCTTTGCAGCGGTCCTTAGGGACTAAGTTGAATTTTAGTTCTGCCTACCATCCTAAGACAGATGGTCAGACTAAGAGAGTTAATCAGGTGCTTGAGGATATGCTTCGCATGTATGTCATGGACCAACAATCTCGTTGGGAAGATTATCTGCATTTGGTTGAGTTTTCCTATAACAATGGTTATCATAGTTCGATTGGCATGGCTCCATTTCAGGCTTTATATGGTCGTCCTTGTCATACCCCTTTGAGCTGGGATCGATTGGAGGACAGGGTTCTTCTTGGACCTGAGATGCTTCGTGATATGGAGCAGTAGGTAGCTCGCATCCGAGAGCATCTTGTAGCAGCTCAGGACAGGCAGAAGAAGTTTGCTGATGCACACAGGGTTGATCGGCAGTTTGCTGTAGGTGATAGAGTGTTTCTTCGTGTTTGTCCTCGGAAGAGCCCTATTCGTTATGGAAAGGGTTCTAAGCTTGCACCCCGTTTTGTGGGTCCGTTCAAGGTGTTAGAGCGTATTGGTCCTGTTGCCTATCACCTGGCCTTGCCACCCAGTCTGTCGCGGATTCACGATGTGTTTCATGTTTCTGTTCTTAGGCCTTATTTTCCTGATGTTACTCATGTACTTGATTGGAATGCTCTACAGGTCAAGGACGGGCAGCTAGCTCTAGAGCCCGTGGCCGTGGTGCAGCACAGGAGACTCGTTCTCAGAGGCAGGGATATTGAGCAGGTGAGGGTCCAGTGGGACCCCAATGATGAGACTTCAGCGACATGGGAGGATGCTTCCCGTATCAGAGAATCCTACCCTTACTTGTTTTCTGGCTTACAGGAGTAAGCCGAATTTAAGGGGGGGAGGATGTAATAACCCTCCTAGTTGCTAGTTGGACTCATTAGTTTTATGCTTTGATTTGATACTTTGATACATTGATACTATGGTGATACTGTTTGGTGTGATTGGTTAGTTAGACATTTGATGATGTTGTTACTCCTTTTGTGGACATGATTATTTCATATGACATTGTGGTTGGAGATTTTAGTTGATCTTCATATTTATGTTATGATGTGATGATTTAATAGATTATGCCTGAGATGAATTGTTAGTATTAGAAATGTTATTTTATCAATCAGATTATAATTGTTAGGATAGATGTGATGAAGGACAGTGTAGCATCACTCATTGTGAGTGCTCTGTTACGCTGCGATTCCTTCTCACAACACAATGCTTTGATTTATATATATATGCACATGTACACAACTTCGTTTGTATGCAGGAATTGCAGGTACATAGTCTCGATTCCACCTGCTTCGGCAGGACAGGGCGAGCACAAATAACCCAACGGTACAAAGTTGATACAGAGGTGACAATGAAGTTTGCCCGTTCCATGATGTCAGACCGTCTGGTTGCATGGTATTGTATGTTCTGTAGTTGACATGTTTTGTGGTTGTAGTTGTGTTATGTTACTGTTGGTAGTTCATGTGTTGTGATGTTTCAATTTTAAAATTGTTGATTAAAATTAGATTAAATTGTATTTAAAATATTTAAATGTTTAGTTATTTAAAAAAAAGCCATGTATTTTATTAATATTAAATGGTGTTTTGTCAATGCAAATAAAATTACCGGGTTGAGGATAATAATAAAATAAATAAATAAAGTTAAATTTCTTGTGCATGCAAGGCTGTCAAAAATGGAGTTTTAAAATAATAATAAAAAAAAGAATAAGAGGGTCAAATGGAGAAATCTGGTGTGGGCAGGAGGGGAATATTGTTTTTTTTTAGAAAAGGGTTGTTGGGTGCAGGTAAGGGAGGAAAAATATAGTGGATTTTTCGGAAAATGAAAGGGGGGGAATTCTTTTGCTGGAAAAAGGGGATGGCAGCTTTTTTTTAGAATTTTTAATGGGAAAAAAATAGGGAAGAGTGCTGGAAGGTTTTGTGTGTGGAGAATCTGTCAGAAAGCAGAGGAAAGGAGGAAGGGGCGAAAAGCTGTTCGTAGGGCTAATTGGAGCAAGATCTTCGTCACATCACAATCGGAAGGATTCCAGGTTCCAAATAAAATCCCTCTTTCTTTTTCTTGTTTAAAATCTCAACTAAAACTATAGGAAAATTTGTTTATTTACAAAAATCTGGGTCAGCAAAAGAATTAGAAAAAAATCTGTTTTATTGCAAAAATCTGGGTTTTTAAACAAATTAGGAAAATCTGAGTTTTTAAACAATTTGGGGAAAAATCTGGTTCTCAATTAATTTGAGGAAAATCGGGGTTTCAAACAGAATAGGGAAATCTGGGTTTCAAACAAAATAGGGAAAATCTAGGTTTTCAAATGTTAAGGGAAAAATCGGTTGTTTGAAATAATTGGGCAAATCTGTTGTTTTTAAGGTTTTGGAACTTGACATAATGTTCCTCTGTAGTTTTTTGTTACTTGGATATTTGCATATGGAAATCATCTCTCTGTGTCTTTTTATTCTGTTATTGCATATTGTAATTATCCCTCTCTATCTTCTACTCTACTTTTTACATATTTAAATTCCCCCTTGTAATTGGCTCTATTAAATATATATATATATATATAAATATCTCTTCCTCTGTATTTCTCTCTCTGTTATATTAATTTATATATATATATGCTTCTGTATATATATATATAAATATTTTGTTGTAATTTATATATACCTTTTTTCTGTGCGTCGGCCGTACGAAATCATTCGTCACTGTGCGTCGGCCGTACGAAATTTTGCTTCACAGTGTTCAATGAAATTTAAATTTTGAGATTTTCATTGTTAAAAAAAAATTGAAAACGAATTGTATTTTAGAAAAACAAAACATATAAAAAAAAATTCTATATAAAAATTATATACAGAAAATTTTAATGGGGCTTGGGGGACGGACTGGCCGCCCCCCCCCCCGTACCCCCCTGTGCGGCGGTTAAGGCTGCCGTGCACAGCAGTCGTAAGGACTGCTGCGCGCAGTCTTTACATGGACTGCCGTGCACAGTCCATGCAAGGACTGCGACGGCCGGCGGTTATTTTATTTGTTTTGTTTTGTTTTTTTTTTATATATTTAATTTAGTTTAAATTTAATGTTACAAAACATTTAAATTTAGGTTTATTCCGTTTTATTTTATTTCAGTGATATTAAAGTTATATAAAATGATATATATATATATATTTATTTTTATTTTAATTTATATATATATATATAATATATGATGAAGTATATTGTATTTGTTTACATATACAATAAATTAATTGTAAAATTAAGTGGTTCTTTCATAAAAATATAATTGTTTTGGAAATAGAATGTTGATGAAATTAATAAAAATAAAGTTAATGTATTAATTGCATATCTTAATTGATCATTGTTTATTTTTATGAATTTAATAATGGATTATGAGAAAATTGTAATGCTCCATGTCTTATCTGCTTGAGTTAAGTTGTCATAGTGTTTTGAGTTCATCAACTTATGCGTAGTTTCATTCTGTTACTGTGTTGGCCTTAATGTCGATGTGGGAACCGATTGTTGATTTAAAACTTGTCCAGAGGCTTGTTTATTTTGTTTATTACTCTCATCTTGAACTTTCTATTTTGGAGTTGAAAACTCATGGTCCTTGTTTGGAAAGGTTGAACGGTTGTGAGACTTCTTGGTTCTGAGTTGTTGCGAGAGGGTTAGTGCCTCGCTTGTTCTGGTTTTAGTATCATGTTTATTTGTTGTGGTTCAACCCTTATCTTGTTTAATTTACTGTTAGGGGTCTTAGGGAGAGTGGCTCTTCGTGGGGGCCGGCGCCTCGGTTAAGAGGAAGTGCACAGGAGAACCCACGAAGAGTAGTTAAACAAGTGATAACTTAAAAATAGAATTAGGGGGATGGGTAGTAAACCACTCAAGATAAAAGAAATTGGATTCCTCTTCTATGCATTAGGGCTATCATAGACTAATGATAGATTGAGAAGGCCGTGGTCGGCAAAGTCATAATCTCGTCTTCATGAGAGGTTATTGACTCCGCACGAGCTACCCTATGGTGTCGGCGCCTCATGCAGGAGGAAGAGCCAGGAGATCCATAGATGGGTGCCGGCGCCTCAAGTTGGAGGAAGAGCCAGGAGATCCCATGAGAGCTGTGCGATGACACTCTCCACTAGACTTCCTGTTTGCCTTGTTACTTTTGCCTCTGGATATGTATTTTTGGACTTGGATGTTGTATCAGTTTCCTCAGCTTTGTACTCTTATTGTTGATTCAGATTCTTGTGTTCGTGATTATGAGTATACTTTGGTGATTGGATGTTGTCATTGCTTGGTGTAATTGTATTCTCTGAATTTTGTATTTGAGTTTGTACCTTGTTGTCATGGAGTCGGTTTGGCAATCATGGTCGAGTTAACTTCATTGTCACCTCTGAGCACGGGGGGTGAGTTATCTTTAATTCACATGGTTGGGTGGAACGTGCTCCGCACCCGTTGGGTTCCCCATCAGCATCCTTGTTCGCAGCTTTTCCGCAGTTGGAGTTGTACCAGTGTTCACCTTGTTATTCAACATTCATTGTAAATTGTATCATCCCAATTGTTTGGGAATTTCATTGTAATTATTATATCAAAGATTGTAATGTAACATTATAGCAATGATGTAATAGTTAGGATTCAATGTAATTATTTGATGAGACTCATATGATTGTATTATGTGGTATCTTAATATAAATGCTCTTGGTTTATGGAAGCACATTTATTCTTGGTTATTATATTGTAAATGGTTATATGGTTTGTCATTATCTTTTATTTTCAATTGTGGTTGCAATGTAACCTCGCGTGCCCCAGAGAACTGTGTGAGTTAATGTGATGCAATATGTTATGTGATTATGATTAATGTATTGTAAGTTTAATTTAATTGCTTTTAAAAAAAAAAATTAATTGCCTTTTTGAGTTCTCTGGGGTTTTGCGGTGGGCGTTACATAACATCCATCTAATATACTTTGAAGTCCTTGTGTGTAGAAAATTCCAAAAACATTCTAATATCTTCCATTCTAGCCACAGGAGCAAATATTTCCTCAAAATCTATTCCTTCAACTTGTGAATTTCCTTTGCATACCAATCTTGCCTTATTCCTTACTACTTCTCCATTTTCATTCAGTTTGTTTCAGAACACCCATTTTGAACCAATCACATTCTTGTTCACAGGTCTAGGGACTAGTTCCCATGTTTGATTCTTCTCTATCTAATGCAATTCCTCTTTCATAGCTCTCATCCAACTTTCATCTTTGTATGCTTCCTTCACATATTTAGGCTCTATTTTAGAGAGTAAACAAAAATTTACTTCAGCTGCAACTCTACTTCTTGTCACTCCTTCACTCTTGTCTTCAATTATTTGATCTTCCAGATGATTCTTTCATATATATTTAGGAGTCCTAGCAACAGGTTTCGATTCATTCTCTTCTTCTTCCACCACTTGTTCTTGTTCTTCTTTTTCTTCTTCTTCTTCCTTCTCCTTATTTTCTTCAGGTATGTGTCCACAGATAGAATCATCAGGTTTCATTTCACTTATCTCAATAGGTTTGCATATGTCTTCATCAACTTTCACATTAGCACTTTCAATAATCTTCCTTAATCTTTTCTTAAAGCATTTGTATGCCTTACTAGTGGTAGAGTATCCAAGAAATATTCCATCATCACATCTAGCATCAAACTTTCCAAGATTTTCATCATCTCTTTTAATATAGCATCTTCTTCCAAATACCTTAAAATATTTCACAGTAGGAATCTTACCAGTCCATAACTCAAAAGATGTCTTTGTGTTGTTGTGTCTTATTTAAACTCTGTTAAGAATATAAATAGCAGTGTGTATCGCTTCTCTCCAATATACATCTGGTACATTAGATTCTTTCATCATAGTTCTAGCACTTCTTGTACTATCCTTTTTTTTCCTTTCAACTACTCCATTCTACTAAGGGGTTCTCGAAGTAGAATATTGTATTTTTATGCCATGCTTCTCACATTTTGTATTAAATTCACTAGAAGTGAATTCACCACCTCAATTAGATCTCAAAAATTTTATTTTCATATTTACTTCATTCTCCACTTTTGCTTTGAATACCGTGAGCCTCTGCAGGGCCAAATTCTTTTCTCTGAGAAAAGCAACCCATGTCATTCGAGTGTAATCATTAATAAGCAACATGAAATATCTATCACCATTCAGGCTTCTAGTCTTAGTCAGACCACATAGATTAGTATGTACCAACTCTAACATACCGCTAGTAGAATTTTTTTTCCTTTAAAGCTACATCTTGTCTGCTTCCCCAGTTGGAAACTTCTACATATAGCATTAGTAGGTCTTGTGATTCTAGGCAGTCCTCAAAATATTTCCTTTTTACTGATCTTGACCAGGTTATCAAAGTTCACCTGTCTCATTCTCCAGTGTCATAACCAACTTTCACTGATCTAAGATACAAGACAATGACCATCTACTCCTTTCAGTTGATACATGTTTCCATAAGTTCTTCCAGCAACAATCATATCTCCATTTTTGGATCCTTTTCTAATTTCACAGGTATTGTTCTGAAACGCAAGCTTAAATCCATTGCTACACATCTAACCAACACTCAAAATATTATGCCTCAAACCCTTCACATAATATACATCATCAGTGCTATGCACTCCATCAAAACTAATTGAACCTTTACCACAGATCTTAGCTCTAAATCATCACCAAACATGACTAAACCACCATCATATTTTTCAAGTTTAGTGAACTTACTCTTATCTCCGGTCATGTTATTTGAACATCCATTTTCAATTACCCAATAGTCTTCATCATGTCTTGCATGAAATGTGGTAACTAGAGTACCTTCCATCCTATTCTTCTTAACTTCTGAAGCCATTTTTCTTACACACTTTCCAGGATTAGTGGATAAAGATTTATTTTCCAAAGCTAAGAATAAGCATTCACTATCATCAACCTCATTTTTAGATTCATCATCATAAATACCTGCCTCTTCCTTAACATAGTATAGCTTCTTATACTTCTTATCCTTCCCATCCTTATCCTTATAATCCTTGTTCTTTTTATGTGCAACTCTATTTGGACATCTTGAAGTATAATGACCAATATTACCACAACTAAAGCAAGGGTAACACACCTTTATACTTTCTGGTACCTTTCTTCAACTTCCTGGTGAAGTTAGCTTCCAACTCATCAACATCATTGCTATATGGTTCCTCCTTTATCTTCATTTCCTTAAATTTCATTTTTTTCTTTTCTTCTATCTTGTCATCTTTCTAGAACTTTCTCAATTCAAATGCTTGTAGGGTGTTGAACAAGTGTTCCAAGGTATACTTCTTAGGGTCATACATTTCTTCAATCACCAAGATCTTATCATTGTAGTAATCCGGTAGGGTGATCATGATCTTCTCTATTATGTCTTCATCTGCTAGCTTTCCTCCTTGATTTCTAACCTCATTTGTATTTTTTCAACCCTGTGAAAGAAACTTGTAAATTCTTCACCATCTACCATTTTTCAGGTTTATAAATATATGCTTTTCCGCCAGCCTCTTTATCAATTTCACTTTTTTATTCCCTTCATACATGTCTTCTAGCTTCTTCCAGACTTCATATGCAGTATCCAAAGAATTAACCTTGATTCGCTCATTTTTAGATAAACTATTTCAAATTGCATACTTCGCTCTCTCATTTTCTTCATAAGAAAAAATATCATCTACAGTATTAACACCACTAGATGGAAGTGTATATTTATTCTCAATAGCCTTTCAAGTCTTGAAACCAAGAGAGATAATATATCCTCTCATCTTTCCCTTCCAATCTTTGTAGTCAATTCCATCAAACATAGGGATTGACAACTTGTGCGCCATCGGATCTTCCTTAAGCGATTAAGCTCTACACAAGGAACCACAAGCTTTGATACCAGTTGTTAAATAGGTGCAGGACAACTGAGAGGGGGGTGAATCATTTTTCACACAAATTCAAACTTAAAACTTTATCACTTATCAAATCTTCAACCGCACTATTTTGTTATTAAATATGAGCATGAAACACAAATAATAGAAAGTAAATCAACACAATGAACACCATATTTTTACATGGAAAACCCAATAAGGGAAAAACCACAGTGAGGGTTAACTCACAATATAAAGATTATAAACTGAATACAAAAGGCTCACTGCCCAAAAGATGACTCACTATCCAAGAACAAAGGCTCACTACCTACAAAGGACTCACTGTCCAATAGGAAGGCTCATTGCCTATAGATACAAAAGAGAAAAAAAGATCCACCACAACAATTAAAGCACATTTGAAGGATTACATAAACCTTCAATTCACTGCCTTCAGTACACTGAAAAAAATATATCACAAATCACTTACACATACTCCTTCTCTTATGATTTGTGGCACACTTTCATCACTTTGCATCACACAGTCATACAATTCTTCACAACTCACCTTGCTTTTATACCATTCTCAACCTTAGAAACATTTACCAAGGTCGGCCACTATACATCATTCCATAAATTCAAAATAAGTTGGAAACTCTAAATTCCCATGGTGGAGAGGAATAAGAGTGGACCAATGAAAACATAAAAATAATATTTTTGAATCTTCTACATGCTTCCTCAATTAAATTGTATTCTTTGAATGAAGTGTAAACATTAGGTCGGCCAAACCTAATGAAAACAAAAATTATCAATGATGTACACACTTCCCAACAAGAAGATGGCACGCAGATGATGCAATACGCTTCATTATGCACAATAATACATCTCAGAATCTTCCAGATACATCCACAACAATAATAAAGAGCTTCAAACACTAAAATCCTTTCACCAAAAAATTTGGGTTGTGCAGACACACACAGAAACACTAAAACATGATTTATGGATCACCAAACCCGAAACCTCTTTGCCAAAGCACAAGAAATACCTTCACAAGACATCTACTAGATCCGCACAATCTGAAACGAAACAGTGGAGAACTACGGAGCAAACATATTTCTCCCAATCTATAGAATATTGACTCTGTTGATAGAGCACAAATACCGGGGGACACAACTTTCACATGCCATCTCACCAGAAACTTAAACTCAGACTATATCACCATCAGATCACCATAATGAAATCTTCATAACCGCACAGACATAGGATCACCATAGGAGAAATGCGGAGCAAATACTGGAGCACAATTTGAACACTTCCAACACTCTGAATTCTCTTCTTTTTTAATTTTCTCAAAATCACTTGGAAACTTATCACACCAACATATTTGTAATGCCATAAAGATAGCTCCATGTACTCACAGTATCTCACCAGCATCTCAACCATGCATGTACAATTTGTAACATATTGAACAGTGTTGACATCAATGACAACATTAATGACAACACCACCAGACAAGCTCATGCTTGCAACATTAATTAGGCTTGTAAATGAAAAAATTAGGAAATTAGAGGCTTAATTAAGTCCATTTAAATTAGGGGACCCAAACATAGTGTGAAATGTAAGGGAGTACATTTTTTGACACTACATTTAGCCCCCAATTTAGTGAGAGAATGAGTCCATGCTCAAACTCACACTAAAGTAACAATTGTCAAGAGGTGTCCAAGTGTATGAATTTTGATGAAATAGGACAAAAAAGATCAAGGAGGTTGCACAAGCCCCCAAGATCCAAGATAAGTATGATAAGTAGCAGCAAGACAAGATACACAAATATACAATGTCAAAATTAGAGAGAAAGAGGGGTGGATCAAGCCTCGACTATTCTTCCATATGGATATGGATCAAGCCCTAGTTTTTTGTCCAAAACATTTACAAGTGGAAACCTCTTGTTCACTATGCAAACCAATGCACTCACACAGGCTAGCAAAGTATCTATTGTCCACTAGGTGAGCCCCCAAAAAAGTGTCCAATGGGAAGGTTGTGCCTCTGTCTAGAATCTGATTGTACTAACCATATCAGAGTTATACCTCCTAATAACTTTGATAAGGTGCCACACAAATGGTCAAAAGTGTAGCAAGTTGCATTATGCTAGGCACTCATGAAAAAGGCTCCACTAGCAAGAAAGTTGTGTTATGCTTGATGGCCTTGATACATGCTATAGGATATTCAAAGGCATTTTACTTAGTTCATGAAAGATCTCACCTTAGGGAACATCGTACCTAATGTCTCGAAGAGAGGACTATTCGAGGATAAAAGATTCATGACTTAGGGAATGTAATCTGTAGCATCACCATTAAGAGGAATGTCATATGCCAAGAAAGGTCACAATATTGAAGGACATCAAACCCAATGACACCACCAAAAAGACACATCACGTGAAGTAAGAAGACCATGCTTTGAAGCAAATAATGAGTGGGGAAGCGTATGCCCCCACTTTAAAGAAATTTCTAAACACCATGTTATGAGAAATTACTTTAAAGTAGAACATACACAACAAATTCCAATACATGAAAGCTTTATTCGAAAATCCCTATGTAAACGTATGCTTCCAAGATAGAGCTACATCATATAAAGGAGAGGTTTCCCCCCATATATAATTTTAAGATAACACATAAGGGATCCATGGATCTTGGGTCAGTGTTTTTCATTGTTGCAGTGATAAAATCTAGCTCAGAACTATCATCATTCCCTAAATAACTCATGGAACAATGAGCACTAAGGAAGAATGACACATAGTGGGAGAGAGATAACATATAGACACTTTTGGGTCAACATGTAAGAGACTTGAATGTCTCAACACCTTGCATCATCCCCAAAAGGAAAACATAAGACAAAAGATAAAGGTTACGATGGATAGAAGAATAGAGATGCAAATAGAAGAATGTCACAAAAAATTTGCTTCCTTTGTATCCTTGCACCAATAGAGTGACAAGGATCATCCAAAGTAGGCTCACAAACATATAAAGACACACCAAGCAACACAGTATGGGGGGGTCACATTACACACATGCAATCAAAAAAAAGATGAAGAAAAAGACTAGTAGGGCACATGTGAGTCAACATATAGAAGGTCATCCACATCCCAATCTTGTTCATCATGTGTGGAAGGTGGATAACTAGCCAAAGGGACAACAAAAAATGTTGTACTAGGAGCATCACCAGGTTCAATATATGGTGAGTCACTCTTTATAGGAGGACCATCCCGGTTGTTATCATCTAAGCTCATAGAAGAGGAAAATAATAAATTCAGCTCATTATGCAATTCCTCATCAATTTTAGCAATATCATTATCATCATCCAAGTTAGTCAAAACAGGAGGCCTAATGACAATGTCCATAGAAGTTTCTTGTTGTTTTTGTTGTGGTGAAGGTGGAGGATCATCATGTTTTGTTTGAGTTAAATTTTGATCTTGATTTTCTATTTTAGTTTCTTCTTTTAATATACGAGCAATAGGACAATGTCTACGCCTACGCTCTTTAACATTTATGTTTCTCTTTGGAAAATTTTCAAGTTGTGATTGTGTAGGAGCATGTTTATCAACCATAGGTTTATTTTATTCCCACAAGGGAGGAATGGAAGGAACCATGGGAGGTCGTTCAACCAATTTCTCTTTAGCTTTATAAACTTGTTTGATCTTAGGAGGGACAATAGGACTTATTTGGTTCTCTTGGTATTTTGTAGGTGAACCACCGAAAAATGGGTTCACCAAAATGAATCAACAAGATGATGAACCACACTTTTCTAATGTTTCATTCAATTTATGAAGGGTATAATACATAAATGAATATTAGAAAACAAACCTAACTAATATAACAGTAAAAATTTATGTTTAAAGATGGTAAAATGTTGTGTACCTATTAAAAAAAGTGCTCTTTCGAGCCTCACTGAGAGCTCATTTGCCCAGTGGTGAATGGGTCCTAGCTAGGGTTCTGGAAAGATGCTTTCTAGGTTCTATTCCTTAAATTCTGCACTCCCAAATCCTAGTGGGACACTATCAGAAACCCAAAAACAAATTTTGTAGCTTAGTTTTTGTGATCTTGCAAGAAATATGACAATTTTGTAACTTTGCAACTTTGACAACTTTTACTTTCCAATTGATCTTCAACCTAGAACCTGCATCACACATCAAGAGAGAAGAAAAATGTTATGTTTTTTAGAGAATAGGGGTTTACCTTGGTCAAACCCTATTTTGGTAATTAAACCTTGGAATGAAACAATGCATAAAAGGAGAGATGAATGAACAAAGCAATATCACTACTCACCAATCCTCAATTGAACATTGGATTGCAAGTCTGAAACTTAGCATGAAATGGCCTCAACGAGTGTGGATCTTGTTCATGAACTTTGATATGAAACAATGCTTGAAATGTATCTTCAATGCTACATTAACACATTAGCTCAACAACATGCATGACTTTGACATGATGATTGATATCTTGATTGATGTAATAAACTTCAATAAATATTCCTTTTGAATGCCTTCTTGAGTGCTCTTGAACTCATAAACTTTCTATTAGGATGCTTGCATAAAAATTCTTAGATTGCTTAGATGAAACTATGTGAAATAACCTTATATTTATACATAACTTATCATAAATTCCTGAAATTTAAATCACACAAGTCAACATTAGATCTGGGATTTCAAATCATTAAAATAACATGAAAAACATATTCCAAGGATGGGTCCTAGGGTTAAGTGAGGAACCATTTTCCATGTGGCGAATGGGTCCTACCACACTTAACTAGGACACACTTCAGCGAATGTAAATGTTATGTAAAAAGAGGGTCTTAGGACCTAGTGAGGACCAATTTTCTAGGTCACGAATGGGTCCTAGGTCACTAGCCTAGGACACATACCTTGTAAAATTAAGTGTTCTGTAATAATATTTATGAATTCCGGGATTTATTCCTCAAAACCTACAATTAATAAGGCTTAGATTTGAATTAAAGGGTTCAATTAAGCTCAAATTTATTAATAAGGCCCTAAATTAGTGTGAAAGTGTAAAGATACACTTTACAACACCCTGAATAAGGCACAATTAAGTCCATTTAGTTTAGAAAGGCCCTAAACTTAATGTGAATGTGTAAAACACATTACAACACTAAATCAAGGAAACATTAGGTTCATTTTAATTATTCCCAAACTAAGGAAAAAGGGATACTTTTTCTATTACTATAGTAGGAAATAGGGGAAGGATTTGTCATGGGTTGGTCTTGGTTACTTACAAGAGCTTTTGGTTTAATCATGGTTTCATCAATGATAATAAGCTCAATCATGGGTTGAGGCATATTGGTAAGTGATAATTCCACTATATGCTTTTCCTTCAACTTTTGATAAGATTTGAAAAAAAATTCTTCACAAGATTTAATAGGTTCCATAGGTTCAGGCCAAAATAAATTCAATGAGAAATTCCCACAAGAAGACACTGGAATAAAGCCACTATGGTGCACAATAAATATGCCATTTCCAAATGGAAACTTTAAACATTTATGCACAACCGACGGGATGACATTCACGGAGCATAACCATGGGTAGCCAAGCTTCACATAGAATTGGTCCAATGACGAGATGATGGAGAATGCGACATTCATTTTTTTAAAACTTCTAAAGGAAGAGTGATTGAACCTATTGCAGGGCAAGCAAAAACATTATTCATTTTGATCCATGCTTTCAATTGTTCATAATAATCTTGATAAATTTCATGCATAAATAAGAATTCTTCAATGATCGCATTCTCTACACACACATGATCAATTGATATCCCATTAGTAGGCTTGTCATTGATTCTTCCTACTATGTAAAGAGGACCATCGAGTGCATGTCTAATTATGTCATTTTGTGAGAAAGCAATGTCAAGGGGCATTTTGGTTTGGCCCTTACAAGGTTGAACATCAATGAAGTCAACCAGACGTTGCAAGTCTTCTTCATTTTCATCCATTTTTTCTTTATTCTCATCTTCAATTTTATCAATATTCATCACATGATTCTTGGCATCAGTAGCTTTTACAAAAGAGATATTATGATTTGGCATGGTGTTGGTAAAAATTTGTAAATTTTGGTTGGATGGGGCAACAAACTTATTTCCTTGATCATTAACACCACCAATCTAGATGTGATTAGAATCAATGAGGTCTTACACAAGATGTTTGATATGCTTACATTTTTTCGTATTGTTTCCATTTTGTCAGTGATTTGGAGTTTGGAGGTAAGGGCTTAGTTGTATTAATGGATCTTATAGGAGGTAAGGTAACTAAGTTCTTATAAGTTGTAACATGATGGAGTGAAGGGTATCAGGTAAGGGGGTAAATTGTCTACTCTCCCTAAATGTATGTGGATTTGTTGTTTTTATATTAGCCACATGGGTGTTAACATGTTGATTTGTTTGAGGTGTGTTTATTTGTAACGATCTTTTATTTTGTTTCTTGAAAGGTTGAAAATTGTTTTTAGGGTGCAACTTCAGATTTCTCAAAATTGTACGGAGTTTTTGGTTCACAATGACTAACCAAATTCTAATAATTACGTAGGGTCGTGCATAAATTTGTAAAGGATGGAAACTTCAACATCTTAATTTTAGCTTGAATATTGGTATGTAAGTTGTCTATAAACATTTTTTGAAGGTCAGCATCAGGAATCTTAATATTTATTTGTGAGTACAACAATTGGTATCCTGCTATGAAATCAGTGACCTTTTCATCTTTGTTTTGTTTATAGTGCATTAAATCAACTAAGGTCATCTTGGGACCCATGTGCACTTGGAAATGGTTAAGAAAGGCATCAACAATTTCATTGAATGAACTAATTGATTTATTCAGTAAAGAACAAAACCACTCCAAGGCAATGTCTTTCAAGTATCTAGGGAAAAGTTTAGCCAAGATTTTATCCTCAAAAAATGAAGTCACTATATAAGGTTGTATATGCCAAGACATGGTTAATAGGGTCTCCTTTTCCACCATATTTATCAAATCTAGGTATCTCTATGCCTTGTGGTATTTTTTCTCTCAATATCTCCAAGAATAAAGGGTTTCTTTTGACATATTGTGAAGGTTGGCCATTTTTATTTTGGTTCAATGTAGCAATTTGTTGTTGGAGGTATGAAACACTTTGCAAGAGTTGGTTAAGGATGAGATCAATGTTTTTTTTGTGAGATGGAGGTCAATAAGGTGGAGGTGTATATGTATTTTGAGGAAAATTCAATTGTAAGTTTGTGAGGGGAGATGGATTAGGAGATATGAGATTTGAATGCACAAAGATAAAGGGATTCCCAGTGGAGATACCTAAGGTAGTATTAACATTGGAAGTAGGTTATTTAGTTGTTGTAATAGTTGGATTAGTGTATGTTGGAATAGAGGTCATAGTTGTGGAAGGAGGAATTAGATTTCCACCTTGACTTTGAGTTAACCCCAAATTTTAAGAATGATTAGTCATTGTAGGTAAATGTTTATCAATAATGTGAGCTAGGATAGGAATAATTTTTATTCCTTGTTCATTATCAAAAATTCTCCTCATGTTATCTATGATAGGAATTGCAGTACTAGCAATGTATTTAGAACTCACAAAAGTTTGTAAGTTCTATAAATATTTGTCCATTTTTCTTAGTTTTTGTTGAGGGACATTAGCAACCATTGTGTCAATCTCAATCACATTGGTTGTGGGTAGGGTGGTCATGGGAAATGAGGTATGAAAGGTATGGTCCATAGTGGGTTGACTAGTATCAACACTATGGATGAAAGAGTTGGAAAACTCAAGATCCATAGCGTGTGTAGAAGCGTGGGATGGCATGAGCCTCAAACTACATCTCACTATATTATTGGAAATAAGACACCAGGTTGTGAAGCTCATAAAAGTTTCACCAAACCTAGGTGGACCCAAAATGGAAAATAGCTTCTAGATAAATGCAATCAAACACCCTAAAATATGAAGTGCAATTCAAGTATGTAAAAGAGAGTAATTTTCATATTTTAAACAAGATAATTTTTTTATTATAATATGCAAAAACATGAAAATGGTGTCTTTTAATTTCAATTTTTATTTCCAATCAATGCACTCAAATAGAGCAACTAAAGCTAATGTAAACAATGACCTTTTTTATTTCTCAAACTAAAACCCAGATTTAATAGTAGATCACGAGAATGCACACAGAGATAAATTTGTGCCCAAATTTCTAAAATAGGACTTGTACAAGGATATATTTTCCCTAGGGCGAATGAATCCTAGCACAGGGGTTACAAAAATTTAAATTTGAGTTTGAAGTTTAGATCTAGGGTTTCTTGTTTAGGTTATAAATTATACTTTTAGTGACTGATTTTTCTAAAATTTGATGACCTAATGCAAGTGCAATGTATGGTAAATGATGGACAATAAGACACTTTTTTGAAATGAAATTTTGACTTGATTTTTTAATATGAATGTTGAACATACACTAATATGCAAACACTATGCAAAATTAATGCAATTTTTTTATTTTTTTAGATTTTAAAGGATGCAAAATGCAAACCTAAAACACTAAATGAAATGCAAGTTAACAACCATAAATGAGATGCAAAATAATGCAATGAAAATTAATGCAAATCCTAGATCTAGGGTTTGAATGGACTCCAAATTCAAAAAAATTATAGTGCAAGAAGGTCAAGTTCACCAAAATGGAACCTAGGAAAACAGGGATGGTGTGATGTGTGTTGATTAGGGGGGTTCACCATTAATTTTACTATAAATAGAAAGGAGAAAATGGGTTATCATGCACCTATTTTCCTCTATCTAATTAGGAAAAAGAGATCCCTTGAGCCAAGGTTGACTTTCAACCCTTAGGTGAGTAAAATTTGGAGGAAATCTTGTTGTTTTCCTTATGATCTTGGATGGGTTAAACCTACTAAAACAACACTTTTGGGAGAAATATTAAAAATAGAAAATCAATCCAAAAATGCAATGTGAAACCTGAAATCAAAAGATTAAACCTTAATCTATCAAAAACAACAACTTTTAGGTAGATCTGAGAAGGTTTAGTATTTTTGCACCTTTCACCAAAATGTTGTTGTTGAGAGTTGCAAAGTGTCCTATAGGACCAATTCGCCTTAGGGAGAATGGGTATTTGTAGGGCTCCCTGAAATTGCTTTCTAGGTCCTTTGGTCTTGTGTCTTGACTCCCAAATTCTTTGGATTTCATAGTCAAAAAGTCATAAATAAATCTTGTAGGTGAGTTTATGTGGATTGACGACATCTTTGACAACTTTTCCAATTTTTCACTTTGGTAGATCTTCAACCTAAGATTTGCAACACAAACACAAGAGGGAAAAAAAAATTTGGTGAATGGGGGTTTGCCTTGGTCAAACCTCATTTTGGTAATTAAACCTTCATTTGAAATAATGAAACATGAAGGATTGATGAATGAACAATGGCTATTTTGCAACTTACCAAACCCTTGATATGAAACCTTTGAAGGATTGCAACTAAGTAGATCTTTCATGAAATGGCTTGATTGGATGTGATATTGATTTGATAGCTTGAATCTTTATTTGAAACTTGATGCCTACATCACAATGTTAGCTCCAAAAACATGCATAATGCTAGGTAACTTTGACATGATTCTTGAGATCTTGAATGCTACAACAAATGCTTGAGAAATTCTCTCTTGAACACCTTTGACAATAATCTTAGCTTTAGGAATAATCTCTTTCTTGTGCTAGGATTTGAATTGATAAAATAACCTTGCTTTTATAGATGATTTTCTAATTTCTTGAAATTTAAACATTACAAGCTAGCATTTGAATATGAATTTGGGATCATGAAAATACCACCAAATACATGTTTAAAATTTGAATTTGTAACTTAAAGGGGACCCACTCGCCCAAGGGTGAATGGGTCCTAACCTAAATAATTAGGATCCATTCATTTCAAGGTGTTAATAATGATAAATGCATTAATTAAATCACACTTCCCCCTTCGTAAATTGTAATTAATTAGGCTTTTAAATGCAAAATTTAGGAAATTAGAGGATTAATTAAGTCCATTTAAATTAGGGGACCCAAACATAGTGTGAAATTTAAGGGAGTACATTTTTCGACACTATAGTAACATTGATAGATATTTTATGTGTGTGTTGCACATAGGGAAAATGTTTAATATTGGGATAACTTAGTACCATAAATTAAATGTTGGGGTAAATGGTTTTGTGCACTCATGATTTTGAGATACATTGTTTTACCTTACCACTTGGTTTTTTATGTGAGCTTGAATATATAAAAATGAGAACATGTTTAATGGTTGGGGCTGGTTGGATGAGTAGTTTGGCATTGTATTGAGCTCTCTTGTTGAGTGCATATGTGAAGCATGGAACTAGATGTGTGGTTACATGCATGGAAACATGGAGGATGCATTGGAGGATCTTGATGTTTCAAAAGTATTTATGGAGACTCTATAAGTGTATTATCATATTTTCATTGTTGAAGAATAAGTTGAGTGTGGATGCTTTTGGAGGATAGGTTATTCCCTCTTGAGGATTTCCGCAAGGTATGTTATGTGTAATTTTGTGGTATGTCTTTGATCTTTTTATTATAGTTATTTTGTAATCTTATATACATGTTTTTCTCTCATGGGGTTATGTAGGAAATGGTTTGATCAACCAAGTAAAATTTTCCTAACAAGTATCAAAGCCATGGTTGTGGTTGAGGGAGTTAAGAGATTCCTATTTTGGTTTTAACCATTGTTTGAGAAGATCTTATGCAAATTTTAAGCCATGACAATGTTGGAAAGATTTCAAATATTTCAAGGTATGAGATATATTGTTCAAGTTGTGATAATGTAGATCTAGGGTTTTTGGGTTTACAAAATTGTGATTCTTTTTATAGATCTAGAGTTTAAAAATTATTTAGAAAAAGGGATTTTTCTAGGTGTTTACCAAGAGGGTTTTGTGTTGAAAGTTTCATAAATTACCCCTTGGGACAAAACAAACCTTGGCATTGGAAAGGCTCGAGAGATCAAGATTACATAAAACTTGACCCATTTTTGCCACCAACTTGGGGCTTGGAAATGAGAAAATTACTCCTCCAATTGTTGTTGTATGACCATACAACTGTACAGTTCATATGTAAAGAAAAATAAAAAACTTACAATTTAAATTTGAATTTTAAAAAATGAGGGATGGTATATGATGAGTCATGATAATTTTCTATTTCCTTGTTTAAGTCAGATACTTGTATCTTTATTTTCTGCTAAACTTTGAGATATTACAAGACCTTTTATATAAATTTAAGTAGTTTAAAGCATTTGAAGTTGAAACATGTTTTATTAATATGTATGTGTATGAGTTATGAATGTTCATAAGTTTAGTAGGATTTAATGTTTAAATTATAGTTGTTAATGATGGAAATTCCTTAAAGAATAAAGACTAAAATTTGTAGCAAGAAACCTATCAATCTGTAACAACGAGCTTCTCAACCCGTAGCATAAGGATTACAATTTGATACAAACAAGGAGTCAATCTATTGCAGTGTGCCAACTTTCAAAAGAAAATGGAGTATTCATTTAAGGACCAGATCATGGATGATCGAGCATTGATTTTATCTTTTAATAAAACAAGCAGGAGAAGTCTATTCCAAATAGTAATGTGAGTTATAATAGAAACTGCTTTGCTTGGGCACATTTTTTGTTATAATGATTAAATTTTTTTAGTACAGAGTCCTTGTTTGATTTCTATACTCATCTGATACTTATTAATTTTTGTTTTTAAACTCAATCCTCTTCATATTCTTGAGGAAGAGTTGACATCTTCTTTAAGTTTTTTTTCAATTCACAAATAATTGGACACCCTCATGGACCCTATATAGTGGGGTACCTTGTCGAGGAGAAGATCTAGATTATGTGTTATATTGAATAATATTTATTGTTATATTTTGTTCAACAATTTTGTGTATGACTGGAATGCAATAAAGAAGGAATACTTTGATAACATGTTTTTTTGAGTAAGTGATTAAAGAGGTCTTGTGGGCATAGCAACTCAAGCAAGGGCCACTTGAGGTACTACTGAACCAACTTGATTTAGAATGGTAGATTAGATTATGCATTGTAATTTTAATTGATATATTTCAAGCTCGTGTGATTATGAATGATGCATTATAAATTTTGAATTAAGAATCTGTAGTTGATACTTTGTTTAGTACTTTGAAGGTTAATTAGGTTAGAACATATTGTAGTATAACAGATAATTGGTTACAGTCATAAGCATTAAGTACTCATAGAAAAGGTAGTTGTTTTTATTCATTTACTTTGTGTAAATGCTTGATCTAGACCTACTCCAACATGAACAAACAAACAAACATTAGTCATCAAACAAGTCTAAAACAATCATTCCCCATGCAATTCATTCAAATGCCAAGAACAAGAAAACAAAGATATAAATTCAAATGAAAGCTTATTGAAATACTATTTGAGACATCCAAACCAACATCCCATGGGGGAATTGGTGCTACTTTGATGTGGAAAGAAACCCTTTCCTAATTCCTTGCAAGCTCTGATGATGAAAAATGTGATCCTTGATGAAAAATCTCAATAACCTAGCTATGGTGATGAAAAACTATGAAGACTTGGATGAAAATGGATAAACTTTGCTTCAAATCTGTAGATAATGACTTTGCCTCAAGTTGTGGATGACTCTGGATTCAAATGAGCATAATGATCTTACATGGATTGTGGGTGCCCAATACAAATAGAGAAGGCCTCTATTTATAGAAAAGAAGGATGGAGGAATGAGAAACATGAAGGATGTGGGATTAAATATGAATCAATAGCAATTTTCCACTTGTCAATATGTTATTGAAGAGAGGTGGAGCACATTATGATCAATGTGCAAATAAATGAAATTAGGTGGAAATTTGAAATTCAAAGATGGCTTGTGGAGGAAGAAGAGTTGAAAGAGGTTAATGCCACTTGACTCAAGAAAAAGGACTTGTAAGAGACTTAAATTCCATGTTGGAGGACAAGTCCTTTGGGAGGAGATTTCAATTGGAGGAATATTCCAATGAGATGCCCTTTTGAAAGAAAATAGAATAATTTATAAATCAATTAAATTGATTTACATGTGAAAGTTGCAAAATCTAGAGGATTTGATGGATTAGAGTTAAAGTTAATTAGGATTTAATTAACTTAGATGGAAATTATTGATTTGACATTTGACTTAGATTTTTTAGATTTATTTAAATCAAAATAGAGAGGAATATTGATCATTAGTAACTTAATTAAATAAAGTTTGATTTATTCAATTAAGGGAGATGACATTAGACTTAATCAAATAAAGGTGATTTATTTAATTAACAAAGATGACTTTAGAATTTAATTAAATAAAATGATTTATTTAATCAAAAGAGGAATGTTAGGATTTGATTAGATAAAATTGATTTATTTAATCAAAGAGGAATTATGATTTAATCAAATAAAGTTATTTATTTAATTAAAGAGGAATCTTGATGAATTAATTAAATAAGGATTATTCAATTAATTGGTTAGTAAAGAATGATTAGGATAATTGATGTTAGTGAATCAGGATCAAGTGCGTGATATTAATTAGTATAATTTGAATGTCTATATTTTTCCCTCTTTGAAGCAATGTACTTTCTGCATTGGTTCAAAGAATAACTGTCGAGATCAAAATTCAATTTTTATTTTTTGGATGCCCCAATGAAAAGAAGTATACCAGTACACTGCCCCCTCGAGAGATCGAGCAAAAAGTTTGATTTGAGGGTCGATCTCACGAAAAATAGGTTCAATATGGATGAATGGATGGTTATGATGATGATGCAAATGAGATGAACTAAGATGTTGAGAATAACAAAACTATATTATCCTAAACAATGATGATGTAATGCATGTGAGATGGATGATGTGAGATGCCATGATTATGAGATGTATGTATGCTAATGGTTTGTGGATGTAGGATGGATGCATTAGTGATGCTTGTTTGAATGTCACGGTACCATGTTAGTGTGGAGAGAAGAAAGAAGAAACGAGATGATGATAAGAGGATCCAACAAGTCCATGATCTACAAAACTTTATTAGAGATGATGATGAGAGCGGATGATGTTTTGCTTATTAGGAATTGGGATTTTAAAAGAGCTTACTTACCTTATGTTTGAACACACACATAGATATGATGCATCAAGGTATAAAGAACCAGGATGGCGTTGTACCTAGTGAGATGGACTTTGACTCGACAAACAGATAGGAGTATCCATGTTCACACCTAGCATACAGAAACCTTGTTAGGGTGTACATCAGATATTTCAAACATCTCAGACCAAAACACGGAAAGGAATAACCTTCCAATGTAATAGTCAACAAGCTATTCAAAACACCCTCCATACAAACCAAACAAAGCAAGTATTCACCAAGGTTATATTACAAGAACATCCAACAAGCATAGCAAATGAAAGATAATGATCAATGCCCCATTCCTTTCTCTCTACATCAATTTTATTAGACTTCATCGAGAGGTCATTGGAATGAGTGCAATAAGATAAATCAAAAGAAATGATTAAGTACACAAACAATCCAATGTTCTTCATACCTCTAGCCAAGACTAAAATATGATGTCTGATGTTGATGTCCATTGTAGGAAGGATGCATCCTAGGACATGATGTTATCAGATGATTTGGGACAAACTGGATGATAGGCTATTAATACCAAGAGTTGACCAACTTGTTTAGTTACTGACCTAGACTTGAGACCTTGACATTTGAGTTTTCAGTTTTTATTTGCTACACTTGTTTTTTATTGTTTCACCAAAGGTTGAGGGCGACGACAATTTATTATGAGTGGATGTTTATTTCAGGTGATAGCGAGATGGGACCGATGGATTTTTTCAAATATTTGGATTTTTTTGGTGTTTTGAAATATTTTGAGGCTATTTTTGGCATTTTCAATATGTTTTGCAAATGTTTTGATTTTTAAAATTTCCAATGTTTTTGTGTTTTCTGAGATTTATGAATGTTTTTGGATTTTGTGTCTTGGGGGCCCATCAATAATGGCCTTGCCTACATTTAAGCTCAGAGATGACGTAGTTCAGATACCATGTTTTGACATTTTTCTAACTTTTTAACCTATTTTTGGATTTTTGACATGTTTTGAATGTTTTTGGATTTTCTGATTTTTATGCATGTTTTTGGATTTTTTATTTTATGAATGTTTTTTGTGTTTTCGCATGATTTTGACAATTTGGATATGATATGTGTGATGATATCAATGCTTTTTTGGGATTTTTTAAAACCAAGCTAAGGTTGATTGATCGGATTGATGGATTGATGATGATAACATTGTTGAGGATGCACAACAATGCAAGGATAGTGTTAACAACACATGAATTAGGATGGATATCCCAAGATGATGAGGGATTGATGATGATAACATTGTTGAGGATACACAACAATGCAAGGATAGTGTTAAGCAACACAAGGATTGGGAAGGATATCCTGAGATGATGATGGATTGATTGGATTTGATTGATCAAGATTTTGAAGCTTGATTTGGAACAAAATTGTTTGGATGATTTGATGTGACGTTGAAGTACCAATTAGATGCAACTATATTGATTGTTTGGATTGATGTTTGATGAAAGATAAATCTTGATAAGAACATCTTCTTGTCAAAATATGCCATGGGCTAGTGATTTGGAATTTTTTGCTCACAAGTGTTTTGACCAATTTGATTTTATGTTTGCCAATGTTCAGATCACCACATAAGTTGGAAGATATATATCAAGATTTACTCCCGAATCAAGATATAAATATCTACCCCCAGTGTCTAGCAATGTATGGAATTCCATGGATGGATGCTTGGATAGGTGTGTGGATGGATGGATGTGGTAAGCATGCAAAGGATGCCAAGTATTATCTTACGATAAGAGAAGGTGTTTGAATAGAGGAAAGCTTCATTGGATAATGCTTCATGGCTCAGATAATGTTGGGATATAGGATAGGATCAATGAAAATGACTCATGTCAAGATGTTTACCATAAGCAAGTGTAAAGTGTAAACCAAACTTTGTCAAGACCAAGATAATGTAGATAGATGGCAATGTGTTGGATAAATGATTCATGGATGAATGGATTTATTATGGATAAGATGGATGGAATGTTAGATTTATTATGGATGAGATGAGATGATTCCAACTGAAGTGGTGCACGTAGATGCTCAATTCTACACATGATGCATGTTTTCCAGGTTTTCATCATGGTACCTTCCCAAAGTGCCACCATAGTGGTTTTCATTGGAGGGAAAAAAAAATTCTTTACTGTTTTCAATCCTTTTTTAAAAATTTTGGATTTTCTATTTTTTTGTTTTTTTGAAAGATTTTAAGCTCATGTTGAACCACGTGGTGGTTTTTATGTAGATTCTTCTATCATATTGTGCCATCGATATCCTACTTGAAGAAGCTGCTTTGCTAAGATACGTGCACTTGAATGCAACTTTTGAGATTCCTTATCTACTTTGTTTATACTAGAGTTAACTTTGTCTTTGTGCGCACATCACAATAGAATGCCTTTTGAATCCTTATGATGAAGGGTGGCTACCAATACATGGTCAATGTGAGAATTGGATATCATGAGTGGAGGCATGGATGGGGTTGTGTGTTTAGGAATAGGAGATGGATTGGTTGATAGTTTGGAACCTTTGACTCTCCAAACTTGGGAAGATGAGCAATAATGGGTGGATATGGAAGTGTGCGTGGAATTAGGACCAACTTCTTGATATACTTTGTACATTGCTTGAAAATCTATTTTCTTTTTGTGGACATCTTTGATGGATACTTTTCCTTTTTTTATTTTTCCCCATAGTTTCTTTGACTAATGGATTTTGATAGGGATAATCTTTCTTTGGTATCTACTTGTATTTGATTTGTCCATTATGCTTCCCAACTTCTTTTTCTTTGATAATTTTCTTTTTAATTTGATTTAAATCCTTCTTCTGATGTTGGTCCCAATTCGTGGATGGGGTGATAGGTGGATGAAGATTCATGACGTGGTTGGTTGTAGTATTGGCATTGATTTCGTCATAAGGATTCTTCGTGCTTCCTATGTTGATGTTTGCTTGAGACAAAGTTTCCCCCAGTACTGAATAGCCAAGACCTTGATGCTTAGGATTTCCAATAATTTGCACTAGTTCTAGGATACCTTGTTCATGTAGGCCTAATCCTTTGCCCTGATAATTCATCTTTTGAAAAAAATTATTTGCAATAGGGTATGATTTACCTTGGTGCCAATCCTTCTCTGCTCTGTTGTGGATCTTCAAAGGTAATAACTTCTTCATTGATAAGATAGCTTGCCCTAAAAAAGGTAAGTGATCCAAGTTTATAAGTGATAGGATCCTCCATAAGTAGGATAACTTCTTAATTCATATCTTTGGCTTGATCTTGTGAAGTATCATATTTTAATGCTTCTTCAAGAGGTGTTGATGATTCATTGTCCACGTAGAAGTCTCCCTCATGGTTCATTTTTTATATGCCTTCATAGGATTTTTTTGATTCACAATTTATGTAGAAGCCTTCTTCATGACCCATTTATGATGTCTCTAGATTTTTCTATATCTTGATCATAGGTACAAATGTTAAGAGTAGAAGACTCTTGTTCCTTGGTAATGATATCAAGAGTATGAGACTCTTGTTTTGAATGAATATCATCTACATGTCCATTAGTAGTAAGCATCTCATGGGTAGATGGAGGAATATGTGCTATATGGATATGATCATCATTTACAACATCTTGTATAGATAGGAGAGTTCCCATTAGATCATTGTAGTATCTTGGAGATACAAATTCTTGATCTTGAATGATTTCATAATTGCTTTTGACAGGCTTTGGATCAAGTTCTTTACATGGGTTAGTTTCAAAGGATGGATTGCTTATAAAGGTTTCTTGGATATCTTTATTAGGAATGGGAAGTGGCTCAATATCCTCTTGATCTTTAAGTGGACTTGGATCAAATGTTGAGTTGAGGATTCCTTCAATATATGTAACCATGAGGTCAATGGATGTCAATATGTCTTGGAAAGGACCATTGCTAGACTTTGGCGAAAGATGTTGATCATGCTTTAGATTGAATTCTTGAGATACGTCCTCTAACTCATTAGGTAATTTAGAGATATTTTCAACATGATTATTGGTGAAAGGATTGTTGATTATAGGATCAAATAATGTTAACACTCCTTGAAATAGATCATTGTTGGATAGTATCGGGGGATTTTTATCATGATCAAAAAGTGACTCTTGATGTATGTTGAATTGATCTTCGGATGAAGTAGAAACATCTTCAAGGTACTCATAAATGGATAGATCTTGATCATTTTTTTCAACATTGTAGTAGGGAGATTGTCAATGCTATCACTAGTGGTTGAATCTTCATCATTGTCTTCAATAGTTATTATTTTTTTATCAATAAGGTCTTGGATGAGATTTTTGAGTCGAATAAAATTTTATGGTGTATGTCCCTTTATTTTATGAAAATCACAAAGGTGCTCATTATACCATGGTGGTTTAACTTGAGTCTCTTGATAATTTTCATAAACGGGGGTTTTGATGAAATTTTCTTGGACTAGTTGTTGCATGACAAACTCAATCGGTTCCTGAAATGGTGTCTATTTTTGTTTGTTACCTTGTGAGATTTGTACTTTAAATTGACCTTGTGGTGATTGATTTTGGAGATGTGGTGATTGATCTTTGAGATGTGGTGATTGATCTTCGAGATGTGGAGGTTGGGTTTGCTGTTGATGTTGTTGATCTTGATATCCAACCTCTTGACATTGGAGATATTGTTCTTGATGTGGTTGTGAACACAACTTAATGCTTTCATGGCATGGTTTAACCAATGGAAGAGTGTATTGATTTTGGGGTGGAGATGTCTCTTGGCACAATGAGTCAATTATTTTGGCAAGTGAAGCAATTTGATCTTGACACCCTTGATATAGTTGATTTGGTTTTTGTTCAAGCATATTTGGAATGCATACTTGTGGTGTTTGTATGGGATCATGGACAAATTGATTTTGGACAATGTTATGATTTGGGATGATGTTCAGATTTGGCATTATAGGTTGAAATTGATCATTTTTATGGTTGGGAATCTCATTTCTTTGATTTAGGTAACTTTGATTTTGCATGGTGTTACCTTGACTTGGATCAATACATGGAGTTGTTAACATATTGTTTGGACTTTGAACAACATTGGTATGATTCACAAACATATCTATCCCAAAGTTTACCAAGTGTGGATTGAAATGTCCATGCTTGGTAAACTTGTACTTGGTATACTCACATTTGGCATGTATGGATTTGGTGGGATAATGTTGTTTTGTTCAAGACTCATGCATTGATTGTTTGATTGATAGATTTGTAGGTTTGGACTTCTATTTAAATCTACCATAGGGAAAGGTTTTCCAAAATTTAGATTGGGAATACTCGCATTTGTTGTACCATTGAGGTTTTTAGGAGATAATGATCCCATGTATAGATTGTATAAATGTGAGTTTTGATAATCAATCGGCATTGTAAGGCTTTGATAGTTTGGTTGATTTAAAGTACTCATGATGTATGGATCAAGTTTATATTCCATGTTCTTCTTTTGTTTTGACCTTGTTGACCTCTAATGGATTTAGGATCAATGATGAGATGAAGGATGAAAGGGGTGAATGATATGGGTGTTGAACATTTAGGGACTTTGGATCAATGCTAGACTTAGGGTTTAATTTTGATTGTATTAGTTTGATTTGATTTGGATAATGGACTTGTAGATCCCAGATGTTAGATGCTATCTTAGGATGAACTCGTTCAAAAGGGTGATAATTTAACTAAGTGTGTTAGGAAAGATTCATCCACACACACCTAACTAAACAAATGATTTTTATTTGGTTTAAGGATGTACCCAAGTCTAGATAATGATGTTTTCAAAGCTCTAAATTTGTTTGTGAGATGGGATTTCATGTTTGGGATGAATGAAGTGATTGATTTTGATCCTAAATGAACCTAAGAGGGACCTTGTTTATAAGACCAAGATAGTGAAGAACATGTTTTTCCCTAAGATTAGTTCAAACCAAAAGACCAATGCTTGCATGGAAGATCATAAGACAAAAGATGACAAGCACATGTGTGGGGTTCAATTAATTTAATCTTGGTTAATGAGTTTCTTTTACCACATCCACACTTCTTGTTTAGCTTTTCAAAGTAAATGTCTACGTCTCCATTTCTTTTCATCCCATAAGGCCCATTATGTGGAAATCAAGAGAATCGAGGCAATAGTTCCCTAATGTTGACTTTAGAGAGAGAAAATTAAGATATAGGTCCAAATACTTAGAAGCCTCTAAGGATAGAATCCCTAGGGACAAGCAGTAGCATTTGGATTTTTCAAAGGTATTTGCTTCTTCTAAAGGTTTGAAATTTGATGTCCTTGTTGAATGTTTGTTTTCAAGATTTTGGATCCAAGCAATGTGTTTAATTGACTCAAAGATTGCACAACCCTAGGATAGAAGAGAAAATATTTATTGAGTTCCCACTTGGATAAATCTAGTTGCACTTATTCAGAGTGAATGATTAGAAGCTTGACCACACTGGCTCCCCTCCATGACACTCACTTCTACGAGTCATCCAAGCTTTAGTTCTCATGAATCTCCCATGATGAACTTTTCATCTCTACAAGGAATCGCAAATATGTGGGACAGATCTGGAGGTTCGGCCTCCTGACGCCAACAAATATTGGGATTTTTGGCTACTACAGAAGGGTTCATAATAAGGACATCTTTTTCAAAGGACACAATGATAAACTCTCTCAAGAAGTCTCCCAACACTTGGAAAAATGGCTTTACACATGATAAATATATTGGGAGAGATCTATCATGCATCACTTTGCTGATTGCAAACTTTTGTTGCAACCAAAATTTTGTATAGCGGTTCAGAAGAGCCTAGCTTATGCTCGTTACCGCTTGGGTCATTCCTTTGGGGTGAGTACTTTTTCCCACCAAGGCAGGCCCTCTAAGGATAAACAAAATCGAGTAATTACATCCATAGTTTGATCAATCTTTGTTTGCATGAACAAAAAGAGAACACACACGATGCCTTTTCTCACACTAGCAAGCTTTGTTCAATTTTAAAAACCCAAATTGAAGTGTGGAGGCAATCTTTTAGACAACCTAATATCACCAAAAAGACTTTTGATTCTCAAGATCGTCATGAAGTGTGAGAGAAGTGCATACACCTTTAAATGATATTAGTTTGTAAAAAAGATTACAAAACACGAAAAACACATGTTCATTTTAACCCTCAAAAGCAATAATGGGTTCTTTTTATAGCACCAAATCAAGTGTTTGAAGTCATTTATTCAATTCTTAAAAAACCAAAACCAAATCTAGTGAGTTCCTAATGTTTTTTTTAACCCTTTCATTGTTCTTTTTAAATCCCAAACGAAATGTATTGGAGTCCTAAAACTGAAGATAACAAGATCCTAAAGATGGGATTATAAATGCTCCCAAAGTGTTTAAAAACACTTGTTACAATGTGTATCAAATTCTTTTTCTTTCACTTCCATGCTCCATGATCCTTTAAAACCTGAAATCCAAGCTCCAAATGTTAGATGAAATCAAAAAACAAGAAGATATGAGGGTTAGATAAATGATTAAGCATAGAAGCCCTAAAACTTAGACCAAGTTACAATGTGATTTGACTTTAGGTGAAAATTGAAAATTTTAACTCCATAAAATTTGAGAAAAAAAACAACACCATTGGATAGCTTATGAAATTCTACCCCATTTCAAAAAAAAAATCTCTGAAAAAGACCAAAATATGACCAAGATGTGGCCATTTTAAGATTGACTATAAAAGCAAAAATCAATAGTATCGCCCTTTGAGCTCAGAGGTAGTGTCGCCATCTAGCGACGCTTGAAATAATTGTGTCATTGTTTAAGGATTTTAGCATCGCTCTTTGGAAACCAATGTCACTCTGTGGGAAAATAGAGACCACGATTGTGTTGCTATTTCCTCCAGCGTCGATGTTTGACCTAGAAAGACAAAAAAAGAGAAAAAAAAATGACTGAAATGGGAAAAAAATGTGTTAATTTTGAGATTTGTGCCCTCCTAGTGCCAAAATGTGAATGCTTGATACAGCCCTGCTCCAACATGAACAAACAATTAAACATTAGTCATCAAACAAGTCTAAAATAATCATTCCCCATGCAATTCATTCAAATGCCAAGAACAAGAAAACAAACATATAAATTCAAATGAAAGCTTATTGAAATCCTATTCGAGACATCAAAACCAGCATCCCATGGGGGAATTGGTGCTACTTTGATGTGTAAAGTATCCATTTCCCAATTTCTTACAAGCTTTGATGATGAACAATGTGATCCTTGATGAAAATTTTCAATAACCTAGCTATGGTGATGAAAAACTATGAAGACTTGGATGAAAATGGATGAACTTTGCTTCAAATCTGTAGATAATGACTTTGCCTCAAGTTGTGGATGACTATGGATTCAAATGAGAATACTGTTCTTACATGGATTGTGGATGCCCAATACAAATAGAGAAGGCGTCTATTTATAGGAAAGAAGGATGGAGGAATGAAAAACATAAAGGATGTGGGATTAAAGATGAACCAATAACAATGTGTCACTTGTCAACATGCTATTGAAGAGAGGTGGGGCACATTTTGATCAATGTGCAAATAAATTCAATTAGGTGGAGATTTAAATTCAAAAGATGGCTTGCAAAGGAAGAGTTGAAAGAGGAGTTAATGCCACTTGGCTCAAGAAAAAGGACTTGTAAGAAACTTAAATACCATGTTGGAGGACAAGTCCTTTTGGGAGGGAGATTTCAAATTGGAGGAATATTCCAATGAGATGCCCTTTTGAAAGAAAATAGAAAAAATTATAAATCAATTGAATTGATTTGCATGTGCAAGTTGCAAAATCTAGAGGATTTGATGGATTAGAGTTAGAGTTAATTAGGATATAATTAACTTAGATGGAAATTAGTTGATTTGACATTTAAATTAGATTTTTTGATTTATTTAAATCAAAATGAAAGGAATATTGATCATTAGTAACTTAATTAAATAAAGTTTGATTTATTCAATTAAGAGGAGATGACATTAGATTTAATCAAATAAAGGTGATTTATTTAATTAACAAAGATGACTTTAGAATCTAATTAAATAAAATGATTTATTTAATCAAAAAAGGAATGTTAGGATTTGATTAGATAAAATTGATTTATTTAATCAAAGAGGAATTATGATTTAATCAGATAAAGTTAATTTATTTAATTAAAAGAGGAAGATTGATGAATTAATTAAATAAGGATTATTCAATTAATTGGTTACTAAAGAAGTGATTCAGGGAGAGCCGATGTTAGTAAACCAAGATTGAGTGCACGATATTAATTAGTATAATTTAAACTTCTACACTTTGTTTTGAGAAATAGAAGTTTATTCTAGTTAAAAGCTTTTACTATATTTATTTGTACTTCATTCACCTATACTCAGTCGATGTAAGATGTTTTAGAATTCATGAATGCATATATGTTTCTAGCTTTATCTAAAGTTACAACTCCTTGGTTGATGATTTGATGAA